>VXAL01019609.1:5165-16039 GCA_013399475.1 Chauna torquata | reverse complement strand
TCTGTAAAGGTCAAAAAATAAAATATATAAAATTATTCTAAAAAAAACCAGTATAGAAGCAGAGTATTTAAAAAAAAAAGCAAAGTTTTAATTTTCTGGTGATCTTTTAAAAAAAGTAAATATTAACTGACTTTTTGAATATTGGATATTTATTTTTTATATTTTCTTTCCTTTTAGAAACACAGATATTTGTGGAAAAACTGTTTGATGCTGTGAATACAAAAAGCTATCTACCTCCACCAGAACAACCATCGTCAGGAAGCCTAAAAGTAGAGTTTTTTCAGCACCAGGAAAAAGAGACAAAAAAAGAAGAGGTAAGCATTGACTTTATTTTTAATTCATGTCTTTTTTCCTCATTCCTGTAGTTTGCTTATGTGGTTCAACTTCATCATGTTTATTTGTTTGTTTAATAGTAGTCCCAAAACTTGTATCGCAGTGTTAAAATGTCAGAAAGTTTGTGCCTAATATGTTGAGTACTGCTGCACAGTTTTCATAACATAACTTCGTAGGTGAACCACCATGGTTCTGACTAGGCAAATGCCAATAAAGTTCCTGAGTACTGTGGGAAGTACGGTACAACCTGCATTAGTTCTTTGCTCAGGAGACTTCTCTAATTATGTTGCCCTTTAAATTTGCCATTCCAAACGGCAGTCGTCATTCATCCAGCTGCTTGATCCCGGTAACATCTTTATTCCAGTACTAGTGATTCTAGTGGTTCTGTGAGCCAGAAGAGAAGGGTAGGTTTGCCCCTTTTCAACAGCAGCCTAGGTATGGTTGTATGAGTGTTTAACCATGATTTGAAACAGCTAACTTGCTGACGAGGAAAAGACCTTACTGTGCCAGTCGTTGAACATTCATGTCCACCCAGATCTGTTGCTTCACCTCAATATGGATTTGTCCACCTGTATCAAAAGCAGATGTATTTTCAGTGCAGCATAATAAGGATTTCTTGTGCTACTTTTTCTCCTGACTAGTGCTCTGAATTTTCTCAAAAATTAGGAATTTAATGTTACAAAGATTCCCTCATTGCATTAGAAGTGAAAGTCTTGTTTCAGTTCAGTTGTTACTGCTGTCTTTGTTCAGCATTTGCGTTTTTTGTTTTTATTTGATTGTGCAGAAGTCTTCAGTATAGCGTACTCATGTTTTGATCTAATGTATATACTTGATCTAATGCATATACTTAAAATTCAGGTAGTTAAAGAGGAAGAACGAGAGAAAAAGTTTTCTAGAAGACTAAATCACAGCCCTCCTCAATCAAGTTCTCGCTACAGAGATACTAGGTAATAAATTTTGCTTAATCTCTTGTACTGTATCAGTAATCAGATAGATTTGGATTTTTATGGTGTTACTAAATTAAATATTTTCTTTCCATATAGTTACCTATTAAACCTAGAAATAAGACCTTTGTTGCTTTTATGCAAATGTAGTTTAATTGTGAGTATGTTATAAGTGACCGTGTAAACTGTCTTTCAGTTGTGTACAGCTGTTACATTTGACTTTTGTTTTTTTTTTATGTTAGATTTGTAGTTTATATTACAACACTTAACTCTGTTCACTACTGAGAATGAATAGTGGTAATTTTAATTTAGAAGCCTTCTGTTCAGTAACTGTTATCCTTTTGGTATTTCCAACTTGCAGAAGGTGTTTGGGCAGAAACAATATTTTACATTTAAAAAATTTTCTGGATGATAAAAGTAAAATGCATAAACCAAATAAAAGTATTGTCGTAGTCTTCTGAGAAGAAAGGAAGGACCAGAGCTGAATTCCTTTTGTATCTTTTATCTTATTTACCATTGCCATTTTTTGAGATTTTTAATCCTTGTAAGTAACAACCAAAAAAATTACATGTTTAGAAGTCGCGATGAAAGGAAAAAAGATGAACGTTCTCGGAAGAGAGATTATGACCGAAATCCTCCCAGAAGAGATTCCTATAGGGATCGGTATAACAGAAGAAGAGGGAGAAGTCGGAGCTACAGCAGGAGTCGAAGCAGAAGTTGGAGCAAAGAGAGATTGCGGGATAGGGATCGAGACCGGAGCAGAAGCCGGAGCAGAACACGAAGCAGAGGTACCAACAGTTGGTCTCTAAAATACGGTGAATGTTGTTTACAAAATTTAGACACTGGACTTAAACACTGTGTTCAGGGTGTACCAAAATTTCCATTAGTGTTGTTTGTTCAATTTTAGTTTGGCTTTCTGTGGAAGTAAGGCTTATGTGATTTATGTTTTCAGTTCTTGTTTTCCCCTCTTTCCCACCATTCTTCTCTAATACCTTTGACTGTGTTGGCCTGTTCTAAACAATATTGTAAGAGAGGCAGAAAAATCCAAGTTAATTGCATTTCATTAAGTTTTAGGAAACTCAGAATCTGATTTGGGAATATACA
Organism: Chauna torquata; assembly: GCA_013399475.1. Lineage (NCBI taxonomy): Eukaryota > Metazoa > Chordata > Aves > Anseriformes > Anhimidae > Chauna > Chauna torquata. The sequence goes on along the minus strand of VXAL01019609.1, from coordinate 13,658 downwards.
GAAATATATACACATCTACACAGGCAGGGCTGGCAGAAATTACCTGCTTGACAGTAAATCACTTGTCAAACAGAACAATACAGCTCTGTTCTTTTTGTATTGTCCCCTTCTTGGGGAGGGGCTGAAATTACTGTACTAAATACGTGCATTAGCACACATAGCTGTAGGAGTTAGGGCTTCCAGTGCAGTGGTTTTGCTCTTCAAGTTAAGCTTCTTTAAAAACAATGCTGTTTATTCAGATGAAAAGAATGCTTTTCCCCCATAGTTGTTACTGATAAATTGAAAAAGAGCATTGAGACTCATTTTATAATCTCTTTATCCTGACTTAAAGAATGTAGAGGTAGAAATAATCTAGTTTATGTATCCTATTTGTAATTTCTGTTTGTGAAGAATGGGCCTTGCTAACTTAGAAGTGGGAATGCAGAGTTCCTGAAAATAAGCAAGCAGGTATTTTCCAAACCACTTATTCATGAATGAGTAAGTTCAGTAGCATGCAGCAGTATAACTAAAAGATTGCAATGTGATTAAATCTTACTTTAAGGAATATTTTACATCTGCCACAATAGTAATATCTTACAGATAGTATCTTACAGTAAAAACTTTGTTCCTTTTTCTAAGGACATAAGGAAAAGCCTGTTTTATCCATACTTGTCTGCCATTTTTAAGACGTTTTAATTAATGTTTCTTTAATGTGGTGGTGTTTGAGTCTACCAATTTATCTCATGACAGAACTCTTCTGTCTTAACCTGGATGCTTACTGTTTAATTGATGGTAATGTTAGAAAATTAAGAGAGTAGTTTGTATGTATTCAGAATAAAAAATCATGCTACTGCTGCATGTGACCAGGAGTGTTCCACACTTGTCAAGTATGGTTATTTCTCCAGTCACGGCAAAGCTTTGTATTTGATTAAATATATGCAATTGGATGCAGATAAAAAGAAGATTAACAACATGAAGATAGTACAGTAGCAGTGTCTTGAACCGTTAATGATAGGTAACTTTTATACTGTTTTCAAGTGATGGTTACCTTTTTCTTGTCTGTTGTTTCCCTTTATTCAGGGTAACTTTCCACATGAAGTTCTTAGAATGTATGGATCACTACAGAAGATCTACTGTGCTTGAAGTTAAATAGGATTTCTGTTGTATTACAGGCGTAGCTGCTACTAAAATACCCTAGTGGTTGACTATGTAATTTTAAGATTATCTTTTTTCTATTAAACCTTTTGGAATGCAGAATCATGGTGTAGTTGAGGTTGGAAGATACCTCTGAAGGACATCTAGTCCAACCCCTCTTCTCAAAGCAGGCAAACTGGAACAGGTTGCTCAGGACCCTGTCCAGATGAGTTATAAATAGCTCCAAGTGTGGAGGTTCAGCAGGCGCTCTGGGCAACCTGTAGAACATTCCAGTTATCATTTTTATATTTTTAGATGAGTAAGTTTGGAATAGATACTTAGACAGGTTAATGTCTGTTTCTAGTGAAAATGTACAGAAGGAATTGTCCAGTATAACTTTTTTTTTCTTTTTCTTTTTTTTTTTTTTTTTTTTTCAGAAAGGGATTTGGGAAAGCCAAAATATGATATGGATAGAACAGATCCATTAGAGAACAATTATACTCCAGTTTCTTCTGTAACAAATATTTCATCTGGCCACTATCCTGTCCCTACACTGAGCAGCACTATCACTGTTATTGCTCCGGCTCACCATGGAAATAACACTACTGAAAGCTGGTCAGAGTTCCATGAAGAGCAGCTGGACCACAACTCCTATGGAAGACCTCCGCTGCCAAAGAAACGCTGCAGAGATTATGATGGTAAGTCTGGTTTTTTTTAATTGCTTCCTGCAGCTATGATACGCCCTTTCTGAAAAGATTAAGGTAATTCTTTCTTTTCCTGTTCTTCCCCAATGCTGTGTTTTTTCTGTAACACAATTATTGATCACAGATTTATCCCACTTTTTAATTACTTATCTTTTAGACATCTCTATTAGTAGATGAAAAATAATATATTTGTTTTATATAAAATACTAGTGGACTTTTACCCAGTTTTCTTGTCTTATGTCTTATTCAAGCCAAGTACTAATTTGATTGTTTTGACCATAATTAGGACCTTACTGATCTCATCATTTTTTGCTTCTATTCCATCCTATCTAAGAGAGAGTAGTTCTTAACTAGAAGTGTCTAGAGCTGCAACTTCTCAGACTAATGTTAACCCATTTTTTCAGAATAGGTATTTCTGAAAATTGAGTGCTTTTTTTGTACTTATTTGTGTGTTATGCTGTCATTTTGCATGTCTTATGCTGAAAGCAGTGGAAGAGGCTGTTGCAGTTTGCAGTGATGCAGCTGAGTCTAGCCAGTCAAGCTGTTAAATCAACAGAACATGATTTCCCCCAAAAGTTTTTTTCTGAGTCTTTTTTATGCTGTATGTCACAACAACGAGTCTAAGATCTAGACCAGTTTATATTCAGAACTCTGATTAGAATAATAACTTCTTTTTTTTTAAAGAAAATAGGAGTCTAAAGTCTCAAGTATTGGCAGAATTTTACTAATAAAGAGTAGCTTTGCAGGTGTAAGTCACAGGAATGTCAAATATAGTTGTGAAAGTGTAGTTGTTTCGAAGTTTTCTTCTAATGCAAGCTGAGCTGCAGAATGTTGTGTCAGTCTCCTAGCTCTATAGGATTTTTAGAAAGGCACAGGATGTGCAGACCAGTATAATTTTGAAGTAACAGTTCTAGACATGATGCTGGAACTTTGTGTCTTTAAAAGTTCACCTTATATAGCAGTTATTTCCAGTTCCTGGGTATGAAGCAAATGGTACTGTGTTGGAAAACTATGATATAGCTGTCCTCAAATCATTACTGGTTTTTTTGTTTGTTTTGTTTTGTTTTTAGTTATTTACTTATTTTTTGTTTTGGTACATTTCTGGCTGTCACTAAAATGTCTCTGTAGATGTCTCTTGCAGTTGTTTTTCTTATAGCTGTTTGTGTATTTTGAATTTATAAGCTTCTCTCTCTCTTAGTGGCTAGCTTGTTGCAGCATACTGCTCTTCCTATCTGCACTTTCACACTTTCTATGTAACCCTCTGTGGAATTTTTATTTTTCCTTAACTTCTCAATTTCTTTGTTCTGTAACATATCCTGAAGAAGAGGAAGCTCTCAAATACTAACAACGATTCTTTTTGTTTTTGATGCTTCAGAAAAGGGTTTCTGTATGAGAGGAGACATGTGCCCTTTTGATCACGGAAGCGATCCGGTAGTGGTAGAAGATGTGAATCTTCCTGGCATTCTGCCTTTTCCAGCACAACCCCCTGTTGTTGAAGGACCACCTCCTCCTGGACTTCCTCCCCCTCCACCAATTCTGAGTCCTCCTCCTGTTAACCTGAGACCTCCAGTACCACCACCAGGCCCCTTACCACCTAGCCTTCCACCTGTAACAGGTAGTTAAGAAAATATTTAAAAAAAAAAAAATGTTTTTGGATAGGAAGAACTTAGGGTTATTTGGGTTGTATGTGGTGCGAAAAGCTGTTTTAAGAAAGCTAACTATATTTTTCAAAAATTTGTACTTGTTCTCAAAGTCACGTTGGCATAGCTTACCCCAAAAAGATCTTTTTTTTTTTATGGTAATTGTTGCAGTGTCAACCGTAAAATTTGTACATAAAATGTGATTCTTGAAAGTGAAATAATATTTTAATTGTGTTTAAGCAAAAGCATGGCATGATATAGCAAAACTCAACTCCTTGGATTTATTAGAAGAAATTGTATGAAAATGACTACCACCAGAGAAGAAGGGAAAACCCTGGAAAAAACAGATACTTGGCATTTCATTTGAAATACTAAAATTAATGAGAATCCATGACCACATCTAATTTACACCTGAAAATGTCGTTTGTGATTAATTTTGAAATCTAAACTTGTGAAGTAATGAAGAAAATTCTCCAGTTTGTGTACTCTTTCATTGGAAAGTACTTTGGCTCAACCGTTAAAAATTAGCTGAAGACTTGCATCCTCATTCTCAGTTCTAAAAGAGCAATTTAATGTTCAGGTCCCTGATGTGGTACATTAGTTTGATGTGACTATTCCTTTTTTCTTTTTTTTGTTAAATTAAATATCCCACTTCGTAAAATTGCTCAAGAATAGTTGGTATTTGATATTACTTGAAAGTTTCTTAAACTTTTCATTTTCAGTTAGCAGTATCTTTAAGTAAGAACTGAATTTATTAATTTTGCTTAGTATAGAGAGTACCTGTCTTGCTGGGGTGATCAGTTCTGCCTCAGGTATTATTTCCAGATCTGCTTGGGAAGTCCAGATATGTGACAATGTATCCTTTTCAAAAATAGGATTTTACCAGTGATTAATTTGGAGGCCAGGCTTGACTGTTCAGCTTTGACAGTGTCACATTACCTTTTGTTTAAATAAATAAATAATAAGAAAGCTCAATTTTAAGAAAGATCCCTTTGACTTTCCATCTGAGTTATGTTTCTTGTTTCTTGTTGGGGGGTTGTCAAGATGATAAATAATTGAATAATTTTGATCAAGTTCATTATGGTCATCATAGAATATTTTTGTTAGTGTCTTTTAAAAATATAATTGGTTTCCTTGAGGGGGTTTTATACAACATTAAAGATTTTCTGTTGGTAAAGATAAATACTGGGTTAGCAATGAAATTTTGGCTTACAGAAAATAATTACTTGGAAAAATGTTAAATTGTTCAAACGTTTTTCTCTGTAATCTAAGTTTTGAGCCATTTGCCGGGGAGATCATTTCATACAAATGAATGGTACAGCATCGTCGTTTTTTTTCTTTCTTTTTTTTTTAATAGCCTTAAAAACATTTCAGATCAATTTCCTTATAAGTTAGTTGAGTGTAAAGTAAGTCTAGTGGATAATATCTGAATACATTGTTTTTCTTTGTTTTTGACAGGACCACCCCCTCCTCTTCCTCCATTGCAGCCTGCTGGCATGGATGCTCCCCCAAATTCAGCAACTAGCTCAGTTCCTACTGTTGTTACAACGGGTATTCATCACCAGCCGCCTCCTGCTCCACCCTCTCTTTTTACAGCAGGTGTAGTACTGAGGCTTTGCCCACAAGGTTTGCTAAATAGAATAACATTGATTCATATTATACTGTACTTTTTAGAGATTGTAATTTTGTAGTTTAGGAGAATAAGTTTGTATAATTTAGATGTGACAGTAACTTAACACTTTTTTTTGCCAGTTTAGTTCAGGACAGAAGTAAAATTTGCATGTAAAACGTGAATCTTGATTATAGAATAGTATTTTCATTGTGATTAAGCAAAAACGCGGCACTGTGATTTTATAGTTGTTATACAGCACTGTTCCGTTGTAACTGTCTTTTGTAATTACATGAAATATATTTGCAACGATGGTTTTTTAACTGCAATTTATTTTAATTAGACAATTTATTTCTTACCAGAAACGTATGACACAGATGGTTATAATCCAGAAGCTCCAAGTATAACAAACACTTCAAGACCTATGTATAGACATAGAGTACATGCCCAAAGACCAAATTTGATAGGACTCACATCAGGTGATATGGATCTGCCACCCAGAGGTATGCTGTCAAAGCTGTACTTACTTAGTTTAGCTTCATTTCTTACGTTGTGCAAATTGAGGCACTTTTCAGAGAATGTAATACAGGAAAATGTTGCATTTTTGAAAATCTTCTGTAGTTAAAAGAAGTTCAGTTGAAAGGGAATTATGTTCCTTCTTGGTTTGTGTGTGTATTTTTGCAGGTAAAATAAAATCTATTACTAGGAAATTCGACAGATTACATACCTGGCCATAATAACTGATGGCTTTGTACATCTTTTATATAGAAAACGTTAATGTTTTTGTAGCAGAATCTTGCGATGTCTTTTTGCTATGGAGTGGAAGCAGTCATTTTTATCTGGTAGCAGACAGTTACACATAAGTAATCTTAACCTCATAGTTCCCGTGACCCTGAGAATTAGCAGCATACAAAATGAGAAGGGAAGAGAAATAACTTTTTTTTTGAATGTGGGTTTATTTACATCAGTATATATTTCTATTTTATCTTCTTATGTTTTTGTTGATGTATTTTCAGTGAGGAGTCCCCCAGTATGGTTCCTGTTCTTCAGCAAGAGCTACTCCCTTCCCACCCCACCCGTGTATCTTGCTCCTAGGTGTCAGTGCTCTGGAGCACCATACATTTCCTATCATTAGCATTTTTGTGTGTGCCATTTAGTAGTAGAATGGATGTGTTAGCAAAAATGGTGTGAACCTCAGAGTATTTATGGGACATTGTGAATTAGTAGTCATTTTGAAGCAGATGCCTTTTTTGTTTTCCTTATGTATGATGTTACTGTGACAAAATGAAAGCTGTTACCTGTTTGCATCTGTTGATAGTTAAGATTTAGAAGGTAAGCCTGCAACCAAGATTTGATTCAATTTGAACAAGGACCATAGTCATTTCAAAGTAAACAGTTGAGTTTTTCAATGCAAGTTCAATGGGAGCAGAATACCTTTTTGCAATCAAATGCGCAGAAAATACAAAAATTAACGTAGAACTTTTTCATCTGTTTACAGAAAAACCTCCTAATAAAAGCAGTATGAGAATAGTGGTAGATGCTGAATCCAGGAAAAGAACAATTGGTGCAGGGGATGGTGGAGTTCCTGCAAAGAAGACTTGGTTTGACAAGTGAGTGATTGTTAACACAAGTTGGCTTAGTAGTTGCAGTTCAATGGAGCTCTTTTCTTTAATCTGAAATGTGTATAAATTATATAAATTGCAAGCAAGTTAAAGTGTGAATAAGCTGACTGTATTAAGATAAATCATACTGTAGAGGGGGCTGTATTTGATTGTGTTCTCTCAATGGCACTACAGAGATAGCTAGAGTTGCTTTGGATGATACTGAGATCTAGTCCCTGAAAGCTGAAATGATCTAAGAAACAGAGATCTGCAATGCAATATTTATTAGGGATGACTGGATTTAGTTTTTAATTTTATTGTTACCAGCTTGGATTGAGTTGCCAGCTGTGTTACTAACATAAAATATGCAGTGCTTAGTGTCCAGATAGACCTGGGTTGAGAAAAGGTTGGAAGGGATTTTAAGAGAGTACTGTGACTGAGGAGAGCCTTGAAGTAATGGGTATTTGAGATGTTGGTGGGAAATTCAAGGGAATAGTTGAGAAGTAGCTTTTGGAGAGAGGCACTGTGGAAGAGTCAGGGGTTACTGATGCAAGCCGTATTGTGAATTATCTTAAAAGATTTATGCTCTGACGTATAGTGAGAGTATGGGTGGGCGAAACTGCACGTATAGGGACCTGTGTACTGCACTCTTCTACACTTCTCTGAAATTGCATGCTTTTTTTTTTTTAAGACTGCTGATTTTTCTGTGTGATGCACACAATCCTGTGTAAGTGTATAAAATTTAACATTGTGCTTGCTAGCTTGCTATGGATTTCTGGCTTGTTTTTCATTTGTTGCAGGCAAAATTTTAACAGAACAAATAGTCCAGGTTTCCAGAAGAAGGTGCAGTTTGGAAATGAAAATACAAAACTTGAATTGAGGAAAGTTCCCCCAGAACTTAACAATATCAGCAAACTTAATGAGCACTTCAGTAAATTTGGAAACTTAGTCAACTTGCAGGTAAGAGTCAACAAAGACAAGGCAGGTATGCTTTGGCTTAATGCTGGATGTAGTTACTGAAAGGAGAATGCCAAGTGCCTTGTAACTGGTTTCCTGAAGATGCTCTTACTATTTTCCTAATTTATTCCTTAAACATGATCTCCCTATTTTTAATGAAATTGTCATTGAAGAAGCAGAAATGAAATGTTCTAGTCCTTGTTTAGATTTTGAACAAATGTTCTTCTCACAGATAAGACTTTTAAGATAATTTATTTAAAACATTTTAAATTGTTGAAATGTTTTTTCCATCTTCCCTTTCCACAAGTTTAGATCTCATGTTATAAACCCCCTATGTTTTTTGAGGTAAATTGTAAATATAGAAAACCTGTATTTCTCATCCAGAAAACAGTATATCTGAGTGACCCACGTTTTATTTTTTAAACAGACATTTATAAATGGAAATACGCAAACAAAGAAAGGTACAAGAGAGATGCAAAGAACTAAAGCTCAACTTAGTTCAACGTTACATATTGTAGGCTGTGTGCGTCATGTCAGTATTTCATAGCTAATCTCTCAGTTACTCAGTCTGATCTTTCATTATGTTTCATTATCAACAACAAGAAGTTTCAGACATTAGTATTTTCATGTACGCTTTCCTGTTTGCACTGAGAGGTTGAATGAAGAGGTGTAATAGAATATTTTTTGTGTGCACTGATACAGTAGAGAATGAATCTCCTGTGCCTGTCTGAACACTGAGGGAATTGAAATCTCTGTTAATTGCTTTTAACTATTTCTTAAGCCATTCAGTAGTTTACCTAAGAATACATGTGTATTAGCAGGCAGTATGATTTAGTAAGGGAAGGGTTGGGAGGAGGAGGGAGAGAGGG
>VXAL01019608.1:3122-22172 GCA_013399475.1 Chauna torquata | reverse complement strand
GTCTCATTAGATGCTGCTAAAAGCTATCTTCTAAAGTTTTCCAACAAATGATACTCTTTGTAGACTAGAAAGACATTAAAGAGGGAGATGGGTAAAGTCAGATCTATCAGGTAAATCAATATTTAGACTTTTTTTAAATGAAACTATCTAATATTAGATGAACTGATATCATTTAGTTTTGTATTTTCTGTAGTATGGGCTTTCACAAGGTATTATATTGACAATACTGTAAGTGTATTATTAAAAAAAAATCTAGAAGTATATTTTGCATGAATGGCTGGTAGCCAATTTTCAAGCACTAACAAATTAGAACCTTTGGCGGGGAAGGAGGGGGGGGAAGGTGTTAACTAACTGCCTCTAGTTTGTGCCATGTTTCAGTCCAGAGCAAGAAGGTGTTTGGATCTTTTGTGTTTTTATTATTATTATTATTATTTGTTTTGTTTTGTTTGTTTACTTGTTTGTTTTTAATGTGTGTATGTGTTTTCATTTGTTTGTTTGCTTGTTTGTTTTGGTTGAAGCTTTTTCTAAGCTTACTTCCAGATTCTGTTGTTTTCCTGGCTGTCCTACAGTGCTCTGCAATTTGAGTTGGTGGATCTCAGTCCAGTGCCTCGTGGACAAGTGTCCACAACATCAAAACCACTCTCCAATCATGCACACTGGAGACCGGGTCCTCAGCTACATTAGAATCAATACAGAAAGCCATTGCTATTGTTAGAACAAAGCCACTTCACTTTGGCTTTGGGTTTGGCCTCAGCAACAGTGTTATTACTATTATTTTTTTGGCATTCTCAGCAAGAGAGGCCAAGGAGTGAACAGTCACGAAGACATGGACTTGCCCCTTATACTCCATAGCCAGTGCTCTGGAGCAACACAAACTGGAGGGCAGCAGAGGGGAAATTTCTGCTGTTGCGGTCCCCGTGTTTACTGTTCATTGGACAAATTGAAGTCTTCGGTACCTTTCACCAGCACTGAATTTACTAGAAATGATATATCTCTACGTATCTAGTATACACTGTATTATACAAGCAACCCCTTCTATTATGATTGTTTTATTGGAAGTGTTGATGCACTTGCAAAAGTTGTTTTCCTTAGTCATTCTGACTTTCTCAATGTTACTGGAAAGATCATACTTCAGGTGTATATAGTAATTTAAACCAGATTCTGATGCCATCGCACAAATTACTCTCTCAGAAATCTTTATGTTGAATGTAAACTGAAGATGCTGGACATGCATGGCCACCACTCACAGTGGCTGTCATTTCTATTTGTTTCAGGATAGAAGAAACCAAAAGGTGGTTTGCTTCTAGGTATGTGCAAATATCGATGGAGTGTAACAGTGCTCTGTTTGATTTTTCACTGTGAAGTATATTTTGGAGCTAGAAAGGCTATGTTATTAAAAACAATATGTAATTAAAAGGAAAACAAAAGTGTGTAGTGCTCCTTGAGCCATTTTTTCTACCATGTCAATAATGTTTTTCTAGTCTAATTTTCTTTTTCTTTTTTTTTTTTTTTGTAAGCATTCAAAAACTTACCATACAAAAGATGCACCTTTTGTGAGTATTTACTGTACCTAACCACTGTATTCTTATTGACTTCTTGATGTGAAGTGCTGGTATGACAGAATAATTACCATCCCAAAATGAAAAATAAGACCTATATCTCAAAAGGACAAGGCTTGCTTCATTGTTGCCTGGTGACCTCAACTCTTTTTACCTTCACCTGTATTATGTTCAGTTGTGGGTATTTTCACTTCATAGAGGAAATATACCCAGGTTGCTCTGCTTCATTTAAGTACTTGTATTTGAAAACCAGGTGTTAAAATGGAGTGGTGGGAGAAGGGAGAGAGATGAGAGCAGTTAAATTGGAAGATAGATTCAGGTGCTTTATTTGGTTCCAGCTCCTCCTTTTCAGCAGCTGTTCGTCATTGCAACAAAAGAACCAAGTATGGCAACCACAAGGCTAAATGACAGCCAGAAGTGAGCAGGAACTGACTGGGCTGATAATTTGAGATAACATTTGTAAAAGTGAATTCTCTCTGGATTCTCTCCATCATCAATGGCAAGTGGGAGAGACCTTCTAGATGGGAGTATAAAGCAGTTTGTTAGGCTCCTGCTTAGAGTCTGACCAGGGAGAATCTGATTGTCTTCAGCAGTGATGAAAGGGGTATGGAGGTATTGGCCTTTGCAAATGGACTTTTTTGTACTTGAGCGAGCAACATTTTAACAATGACTATGATAACTTAAAGTGGAATATTGGTGGTAGAGAAATGGGATTCAAAGTGCTCCACAGCCCAGGAATCTGACTTCAACAAGTTTTTTGAAGGCCAGTTTCTGTTTCCAGATTCATCTGTGCCACCTGGAGCAATTTTATTTTGGCCAGTATAAGTGAGATCTGAGTTGTGACACAACTTCCATGAAAATGTGTATCTTACAATCACACAATTAGTTTTAGCTGAAGAAGGAACATTCTCCATGTAATCATAATATTTGACCCTGCAGACACTAATTCATAAGATCAGTACTGTACTGATCCTTGCTTTTTTGCTTTTTTTGCTATGCGTTTGATCATGTGAGAAGGGATCAGGACTCATTTTGTAGGTTTATAGCTATGGATTGAGCCGCATAGTGTGTATAGTTGCCATAGTTTACCTTGTCCATGTCACTTTGTGAGATTGTGGCTTTTCATAGTATTGTCATATCAATGATGACAAACATTTTGTTTCTGTATAGCCATTATGATAGCTTTTGTCTTTGCATATGAAGGGCTACATAGGACCTCTGGTTATCTGACAGATTCAGGATGCTTTGTTTTGTTTTGTTCTGCTCTGTTTTCCATAAATCCTATGGACAAAAGGNNTAAATCCTATGGACAAAAGGAATCAATAGCAAATAATTTGCAAGGCAAAATGAGCAAGAGCAAAAGATATTTAACAGGGTTAAAACCGTTAGGCTGCGATCCTCAGGTGTTGCAGAACAGCGCTGTGGCACGAGGACACTTTAATCTGAAGGAAACTCTATNCCTTTTAAAATTCAGTAACCTTTTCTTCTTCTTACCTTCCCCACTCACTGGAAAGTCATTGTAAAACTTCAGTCTCCTGGCAGTAAGAAACCTAATTTCCAAATTAAAATAACTTATGGCTTGCTTTTGCTCCTTGTGAAACTAATCTTGCCTCCAATTCCTTTCTCGCTTCCTTAAATATGAATAGTTTTATTTCAGATAAAGTCTAAAATTTATCTCTGATCAAGTAGCTGAAAAAGAAGGCTAAAAATAACCATGCCTTTGAACTATACTTGTTTCAACTTTAATCTCAATTTTAGCAGCAAAACAATGCAAAGAAACAAACGCAAACTTATGAAAATCCATTGAGAGCTGCATGAAAATTAACCAAAAGTGACATGCCAAGCAACTCATAAAGAAAAAGTGACAGTAGAAGCTAAGAGAAAGAATTCCAGTTCCTGAAAGTGTATAAATAAGATTCAGTTTTTGAGCACTTTCATTTTCAGGTTAGATCTGAAGACAGAAATCTCAATCTTCTCCTTTTCTTGTTTCAGCTACAACCTTTCAAGAGGAGCTATATTTCTGCTTTTTTTGATCAGAAGAGTAGGAAACTCATTCAGATAAGATATTGCATGAAATCACCTTTCAATGGGCAAAAATGCACTAATTGTGTGAGTTTGTGAGGTTTTAGTTTTCACACATCTGACTGCTACTAAATCCTGACTGTGATTTCAAAGTTCAAGACTTGGCGTGTGAACCATGCAGGTACCTAACTTTACCTTATCATTCCAGCCCAGCCCTGCCAGAAGTTAGATATAGAAATTAAAGATGGAGTAGAAAAAAAAGAAAAAATAATGACTTTAATAAACAAGGAATTAAAGAATTGCAAATAAATAAGTAAATACAAAATCACCCATTTAAATGGTTTTGTTTGCCTTGTTGGTTTAAATTATATTTCAATAGGGTTTCAGAGACGATTGCTTATGTCAGTGGATTTCAGCCTGTGGTCAGTGGAGACTTCAGAGCCCATAGACTATTTATGAAGTGTCCATGGAAGATAATTAAGGAAAATAAATTCATACATTATATATAGCTATAGATGCTTGTTAGGTTTCTGAAGGGCTTACCTGTGATTATGTGAAGGCTCCCACAGACCAAAAAAGATTGAAAAGTACAGCTGCAAAAAGCTGGTGATGAGTTATTTATTACAAGCTATTTTCCCAGGACAGTCTAGATGCCTGTGTTAGTTTCTCTGCTTTCTGCATGTAGCACCGTTCAGTGTTTGATGAACTCCTCAATGCCTCCCATCCAACATCCACAAACAGTGGTGCAGAGGAGCTGATGAGGAGAGCATGACCACTTTAAGCTGTCTCTAACCACGATCTCAATCTCTATATCCCAATATTGCAGAAAGTCCAGGAGGAAAGAGAAGTGCAACTAGGTCTCTTTGTAGCCTTTTCACAGTGAGTGATTGGTTTGAGGAAATGCAGGTGGAACAGGTGCTGTACACTGAGTGAAGCTACTGTACTTTCTCCTTTGTGTCCTCAACATCAACATAAACATGCAAGCTGTGATTTCACTGCTGCTGTGAAGTACTATGAACCCTTCTTACACAATAAAGTACAGGACTGAAATGACAAAGTTAATCTTTATAGTTTCCAAATTCAGTGGATCTACCTAGAAAGTTCAAGAAGTTAAACTTTTCCTCCCTAGTTTGATTATGTGATTTCATGTTATTAAGACTTTCTTTGTTTGTCCTGAGATTTGCTCATATGAACAAAGCTTCCCAAGAAATGTAGGATATTTAAAATCATCTGCTACTTGACGCTGCAGAACAATAAATGTGGCCATAGAAGATCTGTTGTAGCCTGGAAGTTCTAAGGGAAGCAGGATAAAGTAGTAAAGACACATAGAGCAGGATACATAGAATCCTACTTCACCTCCAGTTGTCAGACAAGATTGGTGTCTCTTATAGTTGCTATGTCATATCTGTGAGCTCCATGTGGATTTCTTGTAACCTGAGATAAACTCGCTCACTGAGATAAACTGAGCTCGTCTATGTCTGGGTAGCTAGACTTTAATATCTATGTGAGGGCAGTGCCTGTGAGGGCGGTGTCTGTTGGATTCTTGAGTCTACAACTCTAGAGGTGTACATAATGCAAAGATACAACCAAATATCTGGTCTTACCTGATTTCCAGAATATGTCCTAAAACCTAGATCTAAAACCTAGAGTCTTGAGTAGGGAGACTCTGTAAAAAAAAAAAAAAAAAAAAAAAAAAACACAACCACCTGTATCTCAACACCTATAACTGCAAAGCAGCTCAGACAGAGCTCCAGAGGTGCTGAAATCTCAGTTAGATGTCACAGGCTTTATTAAATGCCTGTGTCCATTTCAACATCAGGCACTTTCAGCATTAGGGATCCTGGCTCATAGGAAAGTCCTAGGAAAGATTCTATGTCACTAAGCAAGTAGCTTACAACATCCACATCACCTAACTACAGACATCGATAGTGAAGAAGCATTCCTCTGATTTAGTTGCTCTGGTTGTAGTCATCAGAGAGAAGTGAGCAATTTTAGAGTAGAAGCACCAAACATATATTTGATATCTACTCAAGGGTGAGATGATTCATAATTTGCAAGTATCTGTTTCTTTCCACCAGGAAGTCTCTGACCAGATCGGAGACTGATATCTAAACTATGGAAGTCTACATGTAGATGTCTTTCCCCTAGGATCTTTGCTCAGTCACTATTATTCTGTTTCAGGCAAGGTGAGAAATAATGCTCTTGAAAAGCTTGGGGGTGGCTTCTGTTGGCTGTTGCCAAGCAGATTTGGGGGAGATACATGCATGATAAAGGTTTGGTAGCTCTTACTGAGAGCAGTTTTCAGGAAGTCTTGTTCTCTCTGCCAGACTGTGTATATGTGACAAGCACTTCTGTGTCTAGAAACAAACCATGGTATATAGTACATATGCAGTGAAAAAAGTTGACATTTTAACCTCTGCTTTTAGGAATCAGACACATGCAACCTTTTCAGAAGCGCATTTAAGAGTAATGTTGGGAAGATACGGAGCAAAGTAATAGTTAATCATGCTCTGATGTTAAGCTCCCTGAACATCTGTACTAAAAAGCTAAGTTCAGCTAAATACACATTGTAGTTTGTGTATGGACACACACCAGCAGAGCTTTAACAAAGTTTTGAACCTCATGGTCATTTCATTTTCTTATGATTAATATCATAGTATCCAACTGTTTTTCTTTTGGGGCTTTCATCCATGTAAAGAATTACACTGTGATATGACATTGTGTGACATGACACTCTTAAGTGTCTGAAATTACTTAGGCTTCTGGATATGCCATTTCCAATGGACTTTGTCCATGCAGAAAAGTCTGAAGAGTCCTTCATGTGCCACTGTAATCTGTAAAAACAAATATTTAATGTATTAATTATCATTCCCTTCTTTTTGTCAATTTAGTGGTGATGCAACATGCTATAGCTCTGAGAAGAGATATATTAAGTTATTATATGGAAAGCTGTATTTTGGCTTTTGACTGTGTCAAGAAACAAACTTACTGGACTGTTGGGTCTAATACCAGTCCTTTTTTGGTCAAAACTGGTTTAACTGGTAATGAGATCTGAAGTTATTCAGCTTCGTTATGAGGTGGAAACATATATCAATTGCTGCTTTCTAACAATTTCTGTGTTTTGAGAAAATGTTTTTAACATGTATACTGCTGTAGATGACACAATAAATGTATTATCATTTTGTATAAGTCCATTCTGATATAAAATTACAACAAAAGGAACTT
The DNA here is from genome assembly GCA_013399475.1 of Chauna torquata. Taxonomy (NCBI): domain Eukaryota; kingdom Metazoa; phylum Chordata; class Aves; order Anseriformes; family Anhimidae; genus Chauna; species Chauna torquata. The sequence goes on along the minus strand of VXAL01019608.1, from coordinate 15,366 downwards.
TTTGTCTGTGAAATTACAGGGTAGTATATTGCCTCCCTAACAGTCAGGATGTAGTTTTTGGGGCTAAAAACATTAACTTACTCATGGGAATGAGTCTTTGAATTCTGCTTGGCAAAGTCAGTCCTGGAGTAACCAGGCATGAAGTTGCTATTAGTGGGCCATGCACATTTTTCCTTCACCACCAGTCAGTGGAGTTACGCTAAGAAGGTGTTTAGTCCACTACATAAGTATCAAGGATGAATATAGCCTAATGTTACCAAAAAAATAAATGTGACACACTCTCCATTGTAACTAATAACCCCTGTAGTTCTAAACTTTAATCCATGGGTCCTTTGGGCCTGTGTATTATTTCTAAGTGGTCTAAACAGGAAAAGAACATTTGTTTTCCTTGAACAAAGGCATTGCCAGTTGGCAAAGTTGGAAAACCATTGATCTCTATCACATTTGACATGCTTTGGGGTTTCATTTTTTTTCCAATCAAAGCAAACCTCAAGATTTTTGTCAGGGTCATTTTTAAAAGATTATGGACATTCACCATACAGTAACAGAGGACTCTGTGATAGATGATCTATTTCTGAATTTTCTCCCATCTTTTTCCTCAACATCAGCTGCTGTAACTCTTTGTCTGGCCCCCATGGATCTGTGAATACTCCACAAAGGCTACATCTTTCAATTGCCGTTCTCCATCATTGTTTAGCCAAGGTACAGATATTTTGGGCCTGGTCCGTGGGGAAGTGGACATATATCTATTGAAATTGACATTAGATTGTGTCAAGGAGCAGCCCGGGTCAGCTGATCCTGATGGCTGAGGGCCAGGAAACATAGGGCATCACACAGGCAGTAGGGTCAGTCACAGCCCTAGTGAGGGAGCAAGGCAGGCCTGGAGATGGAGACCAGGTCCAACCATGAGTCCAGATCATCAATCAAGTTCATGGTGACAAGGTAGGTGCAAGACAGATCCAAGGCCAGGTCCTAAACCTCAAGAATGGGTCAGGCCCATATCAGCAGGACCAACAGTGGGGTAGGGCTGTGGCGGAACTGAAGATCAGCATCCTACAGTGTTACTGTAGGCACTGGGATGAAATGGGATACTGGGCCCATGGGCAGGCTGGAGGAGTCCCAAGGGCAGATATGTGGGTTATTATTTGTCTTTATCACTGTGAATACTTCATGTTAATCCACTTACCTGGGGATTTACTAGGTGACCTGGGGCAGCATCAGCCCCTTCTTTGAGTGCTAGATGATGCAACACAGGATGTATGTCCCCTTTCTACCATGTGCCGAAGGGCTGTATCGGTCATTGTCCTACTAAATAGGGAGTTTAGCAAATGTGGAAGAGTGAATCTAGAAAAGACTATTTCTAAAAGATACATGTCTAATCTAAGCAAATTTTTTAGGCTTCTTTTATGGTCAAGAGACAGAGAAAGCAAAGGCACATCCAAATATATTTCAGCCTACTCTAAAAGACTTGTGGTAACTATCCACAACTTTAAAGACACAATACCACACGGATACATTCACTACAAGAATCAGACACTGGGAAACCCTCTTTTACTATATTTATCAAAATACCAAAGAGAAAACTACCTCAAATCCAGCTGCATTTTCTGAAACTGAAAAATTCTTGCTTGGTCACTCAAAACACCTTTGGGGTAAAATTTCTCACTGTCTGGTTCAAACAGATTTTAACTAAACTTTTAACTCGACATCATCAGGGCTTACAAGTAGGGCCTCTGACTTCACCAAAAGGTTATTTCTGGCAACTTGTATCTAGTGGGGTACAACCATCAAATTGTATATGGGAGTTTCTATAGATTGTTTCAATAATTGAGCAATGAATGAATACTGAATTTCCAAAAAGCTGGACCCATCTCAGCATTTCAGGATATGGTCACACCCATTAGCTGGGATTGAGTCCTCTAAACCTGTCTTTAATCTCAGCCCTACAAAGGTGTGGGTTCAACCCACACAACTTGGCCTGCAAATGAGTTTGCTGGACAAGAGTCATTTTTGTACAGTAGTTTAGTAGATGACAAGAAAGTCATAAGATGCTGCTGATGTAACCATGTATGTAGCCCAGAAACAAGGAGGTTATGACTCTCCTTTAGCAGACTTTACATACAGAGTTGAGTTTATCTCATGGAGTAGGCCTAAGGGAGCAGGTGGGCATATATATGTGGGCTAGGTGTTTAGTCTGGAGAAGAGGAGGCTCAGGGGAGATCTCATTGCACTCTACAACTTCCTGAAGGGAGGTTGTGATGAGGAGGGGGTCGGCCTCTTCTTCCAGATAACTAATGATAGGACTTGAGGTAACGGCCGAAAGTTGCGCATGGGGAGATTTAGATTAAATATCAGTAAAAAATTTGTCTCTCAGAGAGTGGTCAAGCACTGGAATGACCTGACCAGGGAGGTGGTGGAGTCACCGACCCTTGTGGTTTTTAAGAAGCACCTGGACAAGGTGCTACAAGATACGATTTAGTAGCTTAGTGGGTAGTATTGGTGATAGGATGACGGTTGGACTCGGTGATCTTGAAGGTCCTTTCCAACCTTGTGATTCTGTTTCTGTGATTCTGTGACTAGACATCCACTGATTTTAAGTAGAGAATAGTTCAGAGACATTGCATGTACCAGTATTTAATCAGAGGTGTCTCTCCCGATGTACTTTGTTTATACCAAACACCATTAAATGATACACTTGAATAATCTCCGCTCTGTACACCCCTTTCCTACAATGTCAGAGCTACCTATGATCCCGATATGTGTTATACGTGGACTCATAAATACCCTAGTACCATATGATTATCAGCTGAAGGCTCCAGTTCCTTGGTTCAGCTTTTTTCTGGCAATAATCAGACCTCATGTTTTTCAGGCCTGTTTTTTGTTTGTTTGTATGTATGCTTTGTTTTGTTTTAAGACTTTCTACTATTTCTCTGCATTGCTCTGAAAATCCAGCTGTGCATGGATTATGCAACCTTGGGGAAGCTCAGTATAGGCAGAGCAGGCTGGAGGGATTTCTTTTAATCTGGAGTCCACACAATCAAGCTTTCAGGAAAAAAAATGCTGACACTACAAGAGTTAAAAGTCTACTATTGGTGAGAAGTTTCAACTGCCTGATCAATCTGCCTCTGCTGCAACATCAAGAAAAACAGCTGAAACAAATGTTTTTAATCTTTACAGGTGTTCATGTAGTTTACAAAGGGATTTTAAAATAATGGAAGAGTTAAACTGTAAAAAATATCAGGGAATTAGAGGAGAAAACAGCTTTTCCTAGCTGATATACTTAATGATATATTGCACTTGTCCCTTGGTAATCATTTAAATCTCACTTGAGAGAGGGCACATCTCAGATCCTCGTTAGGCTTATTGGTTGTAAACAGTGAGCAATGCTTCAGCGCGCTGCATGGCTGGCTGGACCGTACACATCCAGACAGCAGAGCAGCGTGTCCAGCGCACACCATGCACCACGAGATGGCAGTACCTTCACGCAGATGGCTCAGCATATCTAGACTTCCTTTGTAACAACCCCTTTGCTGCCTTCAAAGGCCTGGGAAGGAGCAATATATGCCTAACACATTCTTTATTCTGCACACACCATCATGTCCTCACACAGGCCATAAAGAACAGATCAGCAGCCTTCTCAGTGCCCACACAAAATCTTTATCCAAGAAACTTTTGCAGTCCCTAGGGTTATTAACCTCATTACCAAGTTGTTCCAAGTGTGCACTTTATACAAATTATGCAAATAATGGTTTTTAAGTATGCAGAATAACTTCATATAGGCCTCAATTCCAGCTTATGGCTCACACATACTGATCTAAAATGACTGAAAAGTTAATACCGGGAAATGTCAAAAGCATAAGCAGAGATGCAAGGACATTCTGGACAAGGCCCAGGTAGAGCAGGTGGCTGGGGTATTGCTGTGGTTGCTGGCAAACATTTGAGGTATTTTATTGGATCTCTGTGAAATTAGATGTGAGGGTGACTGGAAAGAGCTTGAGGCAAGAGTGGATATCCAGGGAGTTAGTGCAAGCTGGGTGTGGATGGTGATGGTTACTACCTCTCTTTGTCATCATTTCTCCTTTCCCTAGACCCTTGGTCCAGTAAAGAAGCTTTCCAGTAATAAACACAAAGGACATGTAGTGAGACAGGAGGTTTTAAAGTCAAATGTAGGCCATCCTGGGAGTTCAGTTGGGAAGTGGGATTGCTGTGTAACAGAAGACGGCTGATATATCCACCAAATAAACCATGAAGTTAGGTACAGGAGAAAACAGGGAGAGGATTGTACTGGGACGAGAAGTCTCCAAAAACACACATCCTCAGTCTGTTTTTGTTTGTTTGTTTGTTTGTGTTTTTGTTGTTGTTATTTTTGTTGTTATTGTTTTGAGGAAACAAATGTTCTCAGGTCAGCCAAAGGCAGAAGCATAATTCACTTTAATTTGTTCCCCCCAAAGACAAATGAAAGAAAATGATGTGTCAATTCCTTCATATATCGTACAACTCAACACTGTTTAATACAACTGTTTTCTCAAGAAAACAGTTATAAGTACCTGAACAAATGATCTTTTCTCATAAATTTACAGAAGCAGGCTACCACAGGTGTCTTGGTAATGGTGTCTTGGAAGGGCTGTGAGGCATTAACTCAAGCCACAGGATGAAGGTCCTGTAATGTAAATCTTCTCTTGCGTAGAGAGGTCATAGATGTACATATTCATTGGCTTCAAAACAGTATCCATAGCAAACACAATTATAAGACTGTAATTTTTTTAAAAATTCTCAAAGGAAACATCCAAACTGACATACAACAATTAAAGATTGCAAACAAAACAGTTTTAATTATCTCTTATATTTTATAGATGTACATGATGTGTACATGTGTTCAAATCACTGTGCTAGGCAACACACAACAGGAACAATGATTACTTTTACAAGGAAAACTAATAAGGTGGTCAGACCAGACAAGGTAACACCTTGTACAGGGCATGTGATTTATTGCAACAGATGGGGTAAACGCCTAATTAATAAAGGAGTGATCTGAATTACGTGTATAGAAACCCAGACAATTCATCTCTGCTGTAATAATGAGGTTAGAGATGAAGCACCTAAAATCAACAAAGAGGTTCCACAAAGTCAAAAGTCGCTTGGCCTAAATAGTTAACCAAGAGTTCAGTAAAATGAGGGACCAGAGGTCTACTTTTTAAAGCTAAACTGATATTCCAGTTCACAGAAAGACTAGTGTGTGCTTAAATGGCCATAGTCTCTAGCAGTGCTTTCAAATGTGGATGCAGGCCCTTCTGGGAAGGGTCCGTTCTTGAAATGAACTACAGCTGTGTTTCATGTACTTTCTGTACACTCTTTTTTGGAGTTTGATGTAGAAGCCAACCCAATCCCAATGAAAGAGGAAGGCTACCCAAAGAAGTGATGTAAGTACAGCATTAGTTTGCTCTGCTTTACTAGACCATACTCTGTTGCACTTCTGACCTCAGACACATCCTTCATTGGAGTGGTAATGAGCTGAGAAATGGTGGGCAGAACTGAAATCAACACAGAAATCACAGAAGATATGTTTGTCCTCAAATGGATGTCCCCAGAAAGCACAAAAGCACAGTTTATCTGCGGATTTAACTGATGGATCCAGCTAACCTTCAAGGATATTGTGACAGAGGGTCTGTTCCAGCTACACAAGGACCAGTGTCTGGTCACTAAGAAGTCTAGGTTATAAGTTATTCTGAGCTCAAGGAAGTCCAGCTGGGATATTGCATTGGGTTTGCTGTATGTTTTTCCTTTGTACACACATAATCTTTCTAATGCTCAGCTCCTCCATGTTTTCCTATGGACAAGAAAGGGCCTGGAGACCTCTGGGCTGTCTTAATCTCTCCATTGTACAGGCATGAAAGAAAAAAAAAAAAAAAAAAAACAAGCAGATTAGGTAACTCAGTCATTTTGTGCATCACTCTTGAGACACCTGGAGATTCCTTTTAAAGGAGTTTACTGCTCCTTAGATAGGTGCTTAGCACTTTACAGTGTGCAATTCAATCAAGTTGGCTGAAGCTACCTCAAAACAATTAGTAAGAAATCACTAATCATTATTGCAAGCCTTTGCCACTCTATAACTGTTTCAAATGAAGATTAATTATAGTGCTCTTGCAAACTGGAAATTTCAGGAACCACTGGCAAAGATTTGACAAACGTGCTGGCCTGGGAGAAGTGAATGTAGTTCCTTTGATTTGGATGCTAACCTATTGATGCACAAGAGCTCAAGGTCTGTCATTTCACAATAATGACAATGAAAAAAAAGAGTGGATTTTGTGTGCTTAAGGAGAGAAAGAACCATAGCTGTGATACTAATCTGTACCAGGTGAGAAAAGCTGCTCGTGTTCAAGATGAGAAATTCTCAGAAGTCTGTTGATACTATGGAAAGCCATAAAGAATCCCTGCTGGCCATATCTTAGGTAGCATGTTACAAGGTTACAGCAACTTAGCCTGCTAGATAAACTCAGACAGAAGTCACTCCGTTCTGGTATGCAGATGTTTTCCTTTTTGGACTGATTTTTTCAAGCAGAGATAACTGAGTGACATAGTTGACTGGACTGTTTTCTCTGGACATAGTCCCATGTTTGTGTGTGAAGCTCAGGTATTCTTGATACTGCCATTTACACAGTTGCTTCTTGAGTTCACTTTGAACCTGTAGAAAATGAATTTAAAAACAAAGAATCAGAAAATAAAGACTTAGTGGGCATTGAAGATAAAATATGCCAAAATTTCTGCCTGATTGCTAGGCCCAGGTACACCCAAATCAATCAAGATTAAGCCTTAACACATTTTTAGAAGGACTTAAATTATAAACATATTCACATCAAAAATAAATAACTTCCAAAATTCAGAGGATGACAGGCAAGTTAGTGACTGTAGTTTATTTATTGTTGTATTTTTGCCACATNTGAAATCCCTTTTAGAGATCTGATAGTGATTCTGAAAGATACTGAAACAACTTGTATATATATATAACATTTGAGAGACATCTCAGGAATCCTTAAGATCACAGGCAAAAATGTTTTTTTTTGTTTGTTTGTTTGTTTTTTTTTTACCATCTAACACATAAGTAACAAGTAGATTGAAGAATCTTGGAGGTCCAAGGTCTGCTGTTGACACAGTTGGGACTGGAGTGAAGGCACTACTTCAAATTAAATGCAGAAATAAATAGTTAAGTGAAACTATGAAGTCATACTGGGGATTTAGAATAGAATAGATTTGAACTTGGGAGTTCATCTAAGTAATTCTGTTGGCTAAGCCTCTACCAGTTAGGAGCTATACAGTGATGTACAGAAAGGAGGGTAGGACATGCAGAAGTACATCTTGGACATCGAGGCCACCTGAAAGTCACTGACAATATCTATCACTGAGGTGACCCTTATTCTACCTTTATTCTCATTGTTAGCCACACAGACATACCAGCCCCTATGTGCAACTTCAGATATGGACAGAACATGCTGTCCAGAGCTTTCAAGACTTTAATAAATAAAAAAGGAGCTTCCTCCACAACGCCATGCTTCGGTAGTATCCCAGCAAGCTCAGAGTCCTTCAACACTCCTATGTACCTTGTTCCACAGGACAGAACATACTATAGCAGTCCTCAGTTTCATCCCATACAGACACTACTCTGTTTGACAGTAGCACAGTCTCTCATGTTGTTGCAAATACTTACAACTGAAGAGAGAGAGACACACAGAAGAGAATAATTATGTACTATGATTGCAGGGAACTACATGAGATGCAGGGAGGATGTGTTGTCAAGTTGCAGGGAGTGGCCAATTTCTTCCATAAGGATTTATTACTAAACAGTGTGGATGCAAGCCATACCCCTTAGCCTTGGGGCCAGAGATTACTCACTGCCTGTCCCTTTTTTAGCACTTAATAGATATGCGTGCTGCCAGATACAACATGCAAGCCATTTAAGGCCTGTTGGCAAGGCGTTCAAGCAAACAGCAGGCAGGTGGGATGTAAAGCATTCTGTATTTACAGTTAATTCTGAAGGCACTCTCTCACAGCAGCATTATCATGGCCATTATAAGTTGCTTTCCTGAGTAACATATTTTAGCCATCATTCATCTCTGAGTAGGATTCATTTTACCTACTTTTAGCCATCTCTGTGAGAGGTGTACAGTCTAAGCTAGTCCCCTAGGCACACCCTACAGTGAATGGGGAGACTGAGGGACATTTAGTGGGTCATTCCCCGTATTTAACCTACACACTTTTCTGAGGATAAGAAGAATCACCTCATGGAAGTGTGCTTTTACATTTTTGTCATGGTTTTTGTTTCATTATGCTCTTTGGGGAAAGTGCAAGCAAATTCTGGCAATCCTTACACTGTTTATACAGGGAAATCCCGATAACTCTCCTCTTTTCTGTGGGAAGCTGTTAGTTTTTAAAATGATAAAACTCTCTAATATGTACTATAAGGATTTTATCCAAATTCTAAGAATGTTACAAAAACAGGAAAGGAAGTGTTTGAGCAAAACTACTGAAGTCATATAGGCTCCCCTGGAGAAGGGAAAGAGAGAGGGAGAGGGAAAGGGAAAGGGAAAGGGAAAGGGAAAAGGAAAGGAAAAGGGAAAAAAACATACCAGGAGAAAATAAACCTACAGAAAGCACAGTGTTACAAGCTTTCCACCGAGACATCATCATGATAGCTATCAGACATAAAGCAGAAAAAACGTCCCTTGACAGGAAAGTCACCAACCATTTGTAAAGGGTCACTGCTTCAAAGCTTATTCTGTGTCCTTCTGTCAGAATTATATGAATACAAATAAAGTCAACAAAAGTACCAAGGAAAAAAGGGATCTGAGCATTTCATGCATTCAGGAGCAGATCAAAACACAGATTGGTTCTGGAAACAGGAAAAAAATTGAAAACAAGAGAGGCCCATGAGTTTCAAAGGTTTTGATAATGTTATATACTTGCTACTCACCTCTGCATTTGAGAAGCAATATAGAAGTGAAACAACAAAGCCCTAGGACAGGGAGAATAGGGAGAAAAACAAAACAAACCAAAACAAAAAAACACACACCCACACACAAAAAAAAAAAACAGCCATCAGGATTTGAAGCATAGAAACAGGGAAAGACATCAGCTTTTATTCAAAATTCAAGTAAGACAGCAAAAATATAGTTTTCCCATTGTTCCATTAGGATTTAGGTGATGTGGTACTATTTACTTGGTGTCAAAGGACAGGTGACACTATATGTATATTGGCCTTGTATGGAGACACTAAGGAATAATTCACTCCTTACTGTATCCTACAAAAAAGTTATTCCTCAGACAAGGTAGTAGGGACCTTTGTCTCGTTCTAGCCTATATTTACACTAGTGAATAAACCATGTGAAGACCTGTTGGTTTGCATCTTTACTCCTAAACCATCTTCTTTCACTCACTAGAGGATGGCTTTGTTCAAACAACCTTTTGGGAACAGTCTTTGGTTCATATTCACCCAGACCTACAGTCAGGCATTGTTTGGGAGAGTGTGAGTCAGCCCACACCCAAACCTTTTCACAGACTGTGCTAACACAGGCAGACAATGGACAGTGATAGACTACATCTGCATTAATAAACAGAACAAAGCACAGCCCTGAGCACTGGCCCTTGCTTTTCCACCTTGATAAAATGTTAACATGGTTCATGGCACAGATTTGGCTTAGGCCAACACATATTTTCCCAAACAGCGTCCAGCCATGACTGAGAGGTAAGTGTGGAAGAGGGATCATTTTCAAAGCATATGAACGTGGACAAGCTGTTGTGGGGTACCAGTGACAGAGCAAGGAAAAGGACCTTGTTTGTTACAAGGTTTACCATAACCAGTCCCTAGCCCTCCAAATCAAGGATATCCATCTGAATAGTGGTATAGCAAATAAAAGAAGCAAAGAAGTGTTAAGATGATGGATTCATTACTGCTGAAGGGCAGGGGCAGAACAGGTTGCTATATGCTATCATTATTTTTTTAAATCTTTTTATCATCACCTTTAGTATATATAGAATTGGTTTCAATCTGTTCTGCTTAATCCATAGACTGATCATCATGGCACTCAGTCACTGTTATTCAATAAATGTAGATGTTGTACTTTTTTGTGATTATTAATATGAAGTCTGAGTCAGAACTCAAGACTACTGTGAGATTTAAAATAATAGGATAGCGGAACAAACAAAGAAAGAGCTTGTGCAGGAGTAAGATAAAATGTGTGTTGAATTTAGACACATTGTTAATACCTGCTCTAATAACCAACCAAAAATGTAAAACTCCTGAGAGTGTGGTGTTTCAGCCCAAATCTCTTAGGACTCATAAACTTTTTGTTCAGCTTACCTGAAAGGAACCCAAGCCTAGCTCAATGTAAAGGCGAGCTTCCAGACCAGTGCTTTCTGGGAAAAATGCAAATACAATATAGTGCACTCCAAAGAGTGGGATCAAGAGTAATGTGGATTTAGCAAGTCTCCTGGCAAAACAAGAATTAAAGAACAAGGCATTGTCAGAAATATGGAATTAGTGACAGCAATTATATGTTGGAACAAATTTTACTCAGAGGACAAGTCCGGAATGGAGGTAACTGCATTCAATGAAGTTATGGAGAGATTGCTTTCTGCCACTCCCACTGTCAACATCTGGTCAGCAAAGATGAACAAATCAGCACATAGGTTTTCCAGATTGACCTTTAAGGGTCTTCTCCCTGCTATACATGCAAAGGCTGAGGCATCAAGGTAGGTATTCTAATACACCCTCTTGAGACCAATCTCAATCCCATGAAGGTATCTACCATGTAAGTGCCACAACTGTCAATGGAGATCTAATCATCACTGTCCGTGGGACTAAATTCAGTTGCTTAAATATCAGTACCAAAGCCATTGACAATGTCCTAGGGTATTCTGCTTGACATTCAGCTCATTCCAGAAGAGCATAGTCCTGTACCATAACTAACAGACATACCTACATGTCTTCGGATGAATCACATAGATTGCTACAGTCCTCTGACTGCATTATCCGCATTGATTTTGAAGGGGATAGTAAACAAGGACTAGGTTCAGTTACTAGAATATCGGCATCATGTTACTGTTGAGAATTTAATGAAAATTATCTGCTTCTTTCCCTATGACACTATTTCCATGGAAAGAACTGGAAGCAAGATAGTTGCATTACACAGATATGCTTACTCTTTCAAGTGTGGTCTTTTTGCAGCTGTAGTACTTTATATTAGATTTCTCTCCTTCTCCCCTCCTGGCCTCCCACAGCCCCTCAACAAAAATAGAGTTGTGATATTTGGGATGAAAAGGCAAATTTACTTTGTTATTTCTTCTGAGGATGTCTCTCTCCATACAGTAACCAGTAGAACATTTTATGGTCCTGCCCGCAGAGCAATTTCTCAGAACAACTGAAATGGGTCAGCTTCAAAAGACCCTAAATACTTACACAAATTGGCTTGAATGGCTCCCTCCTCCTTCCTGAGATTTCAATTTATGAACTAGAATTCTGATCACATTAATAAATATAATAAAGTTAACCTGAAAAGACAAGAGAGAATCTGCAAATTTACGGCAAATCAGGAAGTATCTTCAGTTGCTATAAATAAACTAAAAATTTCTTGTAATAGGAATTGCACTGATATAAACCAGTTGAAGATTTGCTCTCAGATCAAATCAATATCATTAGAAATAGTATTCATTTTTTCCCTCTAATATATTGTTATATATAAAGATATGCGCAAAGTTTTGCCGAATGAATATAGATCTACATATCTCTATCATTATATGTCTGATATTAACTCACTGTATTCCCTGTCAAAACCAAGCAGATCCTCTGTGGTTTAAAAAGTCCCTCCAGTTCCCTTCATTGTTAATAACAGGGATTATAACAGACACAGTCCTAAATGGCATATTCTTTGCTTCCTGAATTTAGATGGAAAGAATCTGTGCATGAGAATTTTTGTCTTAAGTTTACATCCTAAGAACTCATTGTAAAAATATACTACATAAAATGACCTATATGTATTTCTTGAATTAAACCAGCTTCATATTATCTAGGAGTTCTTGCCAGTATAGATTGACTTTCCTTGGAAACGGATTACAGAAACACAGACAAGAATGTGGTATATAGAATGGAAGTGGCGAGGTGATTCATAATGTCCTAACACGACTCTAGAAAATATATGATTTACTCTTTAGGTTGTGATTTAGGGTGTTTGGGAGAAAAAAAAAAAAAAAAAAA
>VXAL01019607.1:395048-460382 GCA_013399475.1 Chauna torquata | reverse complement strand
ACATTACAGCGGTAAGATTTAATTGTATTTCTGAACAAAAATATTATAAATTTAAATGTTGCTATGATGGGAAGCAATAACTCTATAATGAAGGTTAAAATATATCACCATCATGTTACAACTTCCCCCTCCGTCACCCCTCTCCAAATGTCCTTCGGAAGTTCTCAGTTGAAGTTAGAAATTTACCATCTAGAAGCAAATTCTGAATCCCATCAAATCTTATTTTCCCATCTTACAGATTCTTCCAGCTTTCCAAATTCTTAAAATAGTATCTCTGTATACAGGCAACATTTGGAGATTTTACTTAATCTCTGTACGAGTTATACTTCATAACAAAATTTTTCCTTCAACAGAAACCTAGATTGAGCACTACAGTGAGAATTTGAGACTGTAAAATTACAAAAAAACCCCATCTATTTTCTGACAACACAATTTAAATTAAATTTAAATAGACAGGTGTGAATGTCCTAACAGTTTGTTCTCACGTATCATGAGATTCTTACGTTTCTAGAGCATGAAGAGCGTTGCTCTAGCCAAATGAAATCTTTTGAAGCCACAATTTGCAGGCAGAGAGATTGAGGAGGGGGATAGGCAGGACTGTTGTAGTGCCTTTGGTCTTTTACCCACTATTCTCTAGGAGATGAACAGCATCTTAACCAGGGATGGCTGAACACAATCTTTACTTGTTTCTGTTGTGTACAAATCAGCACCAGCAGCAATTTTGAAACAATCACAGAGGTTGGGCATGACGTAATACATATGTCTTAAATTTAAGGCATTAATGCAGTATCATCCTGATGTAAAACATTTGCAATTCTAATATGTTGACAACTGAGTAGTATCAGAAACACAATTTTTTACCACCTAGACCTAAAGAATTAACAAATCAACCGATTTTGCTGTTGTTGTTGTTTGATAAGGATATGTTAGCAAGATCCAAAGAAATAAATATGAGGTGAGAAATGAGGTGAGGGGGAATAAAATAATGTATGACTAACAGCAATACTATTTCCACAATTCCTTCAAAATATTTTATGCAGACAATAAAAAAAGCGAAGAAATCAGTGTGTATGGAATATCAGCAAACATGTCTTTCAAGACGTTTTTCTTTTTATATCAGAGCCTCATTATTTTTTTCTATTTTTAATATTAAAAAGTTTCTTTTCATTTTAATTTAAAAGAATCTTCCAAATAAAAAGTGGAAAACAGAATACCATTAAGTCTGCTTCTTAACAGACTGGAACAACAACACAGGAGAACTATACACTTTCTCTATTTATCCAAGCAGGCATTAACACTCAAGCTTAATAAATGCTTAAATATAAATGCCAGCCATGCTAACCACTTCATTTTTGAACAACACACCAAGAGCATGCAGCAAATGCCAAGGACATACTGTACTGCCACATGAAAGGATACACATGAGAAACTTTGCAACGTCATTGGCTGCAATTTAAATCTGATGCAAAAATAAATACCAATTTCATTAATCGATTCCAGAGCAAGATGTACTTTTTTTTTTTTTAAAGACTGAATTTAGTGTTTTTGAAGGTTAGCAATTCACTTCTGAACAGTATACCTTTTCATCTGTTGAAAAGAAGGGCACAAAAAGCACTTGAACAAATTTTTTAACACTAATACAAACAATCACTGGTTTTAAAGAAGGGCAGAATTTTTCACTTTTTATTTTGATTTCATTTGGTCCAATCTGACTGCTAAAGAAAAGTAGTATCAGTACCACTGATTTAATGAGAACGGTAGTTAGGAATTGGATTTAAATCCTCATATTAGTTCACATAAGATAAGAGTTATTGATCTATTTTTATCTTCTCTGCAACCAAATATATAGCCTTATGACCCAAACTAACTTCACTCTGATGATCTTTTCCTTGAGTGATCCTGGTTAGGCTTTTAAAAAATTGCCCCAAACTGGCCAGTCAGCTCACATAACTAGATTCATAAGGTCAAAGGATGTGTCTGAGGCTTCATGTTTTATCATCAGTCAGATTTGCTTGGTTTTAGTTCCGCTTTCAGCTTTCTTGTAGAAGAAATTTATTGTAACTTTGAAACTCTGTAAGATTTTTTTTTAAGGTTAACCAAATGTTTCTTGCAGAGATCTTGGTATAGAAAACAAGCAAAAGAAAGATCTGTGGCTTGCTTCTGCTGTCACCAACAAAATCAAGAGACTGAAGGTGCTGACTACAACACTAATCAAAATGCTTAATTCCATGATAAACCAAAAGAGAAAACATTAGAGAAGTCATATGTAAACAAACAGAAAACTGATCTTTCCTGATGCCATAACATTTGACCAGACATCAGTTATGAAAAGGTAAGGATAGCATTATGGAAGGAAAATATTTTAATAAAGCTTGCCTTCAACTGTAAGCTTATTTCTTAAAAACATATTAAAGATACTTTCAATGTTCTTTTACAAATGTATTAGAAAAAATGAGGAGGTAAAAAAAAACCCTGCATTTCAGATTCCCGTATTTTAATTCTGCTTCCAACTACTCTCTTCCAACTCATAAATAAATTAAAACACTATGATACTTCACAGTACAACCCTATAATTCATGCCATGCCCTGCCCACCCCCCCTTCTGAAATCTTAGTAAAGGAAGATCTAGGAACATTGCTGGAAGAACTAATATCACAGCAGAAAACTTTCTACAGTCTGGTTTCCTGCTCATGTCTATACCATGGAATCTACTTTTATTAAATAACTGGCTGTTTATATCAATTGTCTTAATTTCATAGCCTTTTAAATTTTACTTACTGCTCCTACTTCATGAGCCCTAATGGAGCAACTGTTTCGAAAGAGCAGTTGTTAAAATGTAGCATATGGAAAACTAGTGATTACAATTCCCCTTATTGTGACTGGTGACAGAAATAATATATGGTAAAGGTGCCTTAAAAGCACTACGCTAGTCATATCCAAGCATCTTCACTTTGGCTGCTTCTTCCTGTGCACCACTCCTACAGCATTCATTGTGTGAGAGAGATGAAAGTGATCACGGAAGATGAAACCTTCACAGAAACAAGAATTGGGCAATGTGTTTGCTGCTCTTTGGAAAAATATATTTTGTTTAGAAGCCTTCAAAGTGTTTTTTTTTTTTGAAAAACAAACTACTACTGAAGCTTCTTAGGAAGAAGATTATTTTTTTTAGAGAGGTATTAATAAAATGTAATTTTCTAACTTCATGTGAATAAAACATTATAGCAACATAAAACTGTAAAACTGAGAAGTTGAACAGTAACTAAATTTTGCATTTAGTTTTAAATTAAATAGTATCACTCACCTTCTGTAGCAAACTGCTCTAGATGTTTTAAGGTGATTTCTTTGTATTTTGAACTCTCAGCAAGGCGGTCATAAATTACAGTATCCTACAACACAAATAAAATGGATGCAAAACTATTTAATAGAAAAATGTGTTTTGTTGTGTAGACAAAAAAAATCACATAGGAAAAAATGGCAGAAAAATATGTGGCACTGTATTAATTTATTTCAGTATAAAAAATGAAGAGAAGTAAGTTTATTTCAAGGGAAGGAAAAAAGGACATTCCAAGCCCTCTGATTCTGTAAATTTACAAATTCTGCTATGATGTAATTTTTCTCTCCTACATGTTTTGCTGTTATTTCCCTTCATTTTGAAAGATGTAGTATCTTCCTTTGGCTTGCCATGTGGATTCTTTTGATCTCTTAAAATGCTCTCTTCATCTTTAATATTAAGCCCAAAAGGTAAAATCAGTTTTTCCATAGCTGCCATTCTCAGGCTTTTGTAACCAGCTTGATATACAGAATGTTAATGAGAGCTTCTTGTCTCCTCCTGAGAAGATACAGAATGGACATTTATATTCAATCAACTTCAGCTTTTTAAACCATTCAGGAATCAGATTTGCATCATCCTCCCAATCAAATTGAATTTAGATATGGATCAAAACTAATGAGCAACTCTGCTATTCCCATATACCGTATGATTAGGGTATCTTCTTCCCATAGATCCTGTTTTCAGGAAGATTTACTTCTGGCGTAACACTGATGATAGGTTATAATTCCCATCTAGTCATTTATGCTAGATTACTATTCCCACCTAGTGATTCATGCTTAGCTACTCCTGCAAGCAAATTATACATTACACCATACCTTCATCCATTTTCTTGCAGTACAGAGGGAAACAATTAATACGAAGTATAAAGGTATTGGTCGAAGTACAAAGAACGGAATGAACAGGTCTCTCTTACCTTCATGAACAGTTAGTAAAAAAGAAATAAACTAGTTCACCACATTAAACAACTATATAATAAAACCACGTAAACTGAAAAAGGTATTAACATTCCTCTCCCACCCCTCACCATTTTCAATGTTTTGACTACCATTCTAATAACTTTTTGCTTTCATATTTATTGGTAAGTGCATGTTCTTTGATACAAAGAAAATATACTAAAACTCACAGCTCCTTTGCAGTAAAGTCTTAACTTTCCTGTTGGTGTGCGAACTATCACTGACATTCTCTTCCTAGAGCTGAAAGAGAAGTGCCCAGTAAGTAGGTGGTTCATAAATATAAATATTTACCAACATTTTACCTAAGATTATCGATATATGTTATACATAACACAGGAAAAGGAATAAGGTCTATCTATTCTGAATGATGTTCTCAGGTGACTAGGATGTAAAAACAGTTTTGTTGTCTAGTAGCTAGAATTAATGTAGTCTTTCTGTGCACTTTTTTGTAGGCCTTTCTCCTGTAAAAAGGAATTTAAGAACCTTTACCATCATCTTAATGTTGTCTACTGATCACAGAAAAGCATCTTATGGCAGAAAGCATATATGACCAAGATCACAAAGACCATTTCAGCATTTTCTTCCTTCCCAGTCAAACTGGAAGAGTCTCTAGTACACTGTACTGTGTTACTGTCATCAAATGCTTCAGAGTTCAATTTATTACTCAGTTTTAAGTATGCTAAGATTTGGAAGCAGCCTTGCCTCATGTTAACTACTCTCTGGCTCTCAGTTGTTAATGAGATCTAAGCATTTTTTCTTTCAGTCCTCATGACTGAGGTCAATATAGGAATGCGAAGAAAGCATGGACAAGATGGTCACCTTTGCTTTCTGTCTTCCCTCTGAGGTCCTCCAACAAGCCTATTTTAGATTCAATACCATGTCCAGTCAAACCATGTATTTATGTCATGGTTTTGGCTGGGATAGAGTTAATTTTCTTCGTAGAGGCTCACACAATGCCGCGTTTTGGATTTTAGATGAAAATAGTGGTGATGGTTTCGGTTGTTGAAGAGCAGTGTTTACATAGAGCCAAGGATTTCTTTGCTTCTCGTGCTGCCCTGTCAGTGAGGATGCTGGGGGTGCACAAGGAGCTGGGAGGGGACACAGCCAGGGCAGGTGACCCAGACTGACCAAAGGGATATTCCGTACCATGTAGGGCCATGCTCAGCAATAAAAGCTGGGGTAAAGAAGGAGGAAAGGGGGGACGTTGGGAGTGATGGCGTTTGTCTTCCCAATAAACCGATAAGCGTGATGAGCCCTGCTTTCCTGGAAGTGGCTGAACACCTGCCTGCCCATGGAAGCAGCGAATGAATTCCTTGTTTTGCTTTGCTTGTACATGCAGCTTTTGCTTTACCTAGTAAACTGTCTTTATCTTAACCCGTGAGTTCTCCCACTTTTACCTTTTTGATTCTCTCCCCCATAACACGTGGGGAGAGCGTGCAAGCGGCTGTGTGGCACTTAGCTGCCTGCCAGGGCTAAACCACAACAATTTATACCACAATTCTTTCAAAAAAAATTTTTTTTTTTTAATAAATCCACAGAAATTATTCAGGAAACAAAAATAATTTCTCATGCATACAGCTCACAGTAAAATACACAAAAGAGATGGAAGTAAATGGTCCTTTTGTAAGTCCAGTTGCTGCTGGGAACTGGATCCCATTTACAGATAGATCATCATAGAGCATTATTGTACAAATGGTTCCTGAAGTTCAGACGGCCAAGGAATACATCCTTTCAGTGGAATATATGGAGATAGGTTGAAGAAAGAATTTTAAAATAACTGGTGAGATACCTGCCTGAATATTATCTTCAAGAAAATATTTTCCTATTCCACCTGTGTGCAATTTACTTCAACTACAGAGATCTGAACAGCAATATTTAATTGCATTTCTGCTGTGACTATTGCATAAGAGAGCATAGAAACAACTCTTTCTCTATTTCATCTCTAATCTAAAAAATCTAAAATAAGCAGAATTCCAAAAACCCTTAGATAGTGTCCAGTCAGGAATTTGCTAAGAAAACCATTGAGAAATTCAGATAATCTAAACTGCATTTATGTTGCCTAAAATAAAAAGCAAGTTCTGAGATTCAATTGATTCCTGGCATGATTGTTTAGCCTATACCTACTTTAACTCATTACATCTGCCTGAATGTTCAGTTAAGGAACTGTGGAGGAACCTGTTATTTAGGGTTTGGTTTTTATACATGTATGTATATTTTATGTATATGCATATTATATATACATATATGAAATTACTGTTTATACACACACACAAACATATGCACCCTTGACAGCTAAAAAATAAGCAGTTTTGTACTTGTCTTGTAATACCAGAAGATTGCAATCCTGAAGTTCTGCATACAGCTGCATGCCTATCAACCTACTGAAGATGCATCAGAGAACAACCAATGTTTTCCTGTAGCCTTCTGAAACTCAATCTATGAAGACAGGTCTTAACTGACAATACATTCTTCTTAGTAAAACTGCAATAAAGCTAATCAGCAGGACTTAATGTCAAGGACTTCTAATTTTTTATGAGCCTTTTCACTGTAGTGACAGTTTTATTTCTGTTTTGTGGTAAAATAAAGAAACGACAAAATTGCACTACTACACATAACTCAATGTGATACTATTTTTTTTGCTTTGTTTTCTTCACATAGGAGGCAGAATAGCTGGTAATTCCCATGGAATTGTCATGGGATTACAGATCAGCCGAAGCATCATAAGGAGACAGAAACACTCTTGATGGGCCCCGAGTTAAAGTCTTATCTCAAGTTTAAGATGAAAATTTCATCAGTTTAACCACACAAACACAGAAAACAAACATGGCTACCAAGGTTTTGATACCTCCTCTGTCAGCCACTTTTTTTTTTTTATTTATTTTTTCCTACATTTAGAAGTACGTCTTCAGTCAGAAGTCAAAGCACAAACAGTACATTCTGTCCCTCTGTGAATGATGGAGAGGAGATAAGATCTCAAATGCTCTAGAAGAAGGCCTTCTATCTGCCTAGTACAACAGCCAAGATAATGTGTATTATTCATAAAACTGATCAGGTGTGGGACTAGTCAAACTATTGATGCATTTCAGACAAATTACAGTGGCATTCTAAGTCTAAAATGTTCTTTGTCTCTAGACAAGAAGCTTTACCTTGTAACTACTGCAGAAGACTTCTGCTAGAATGTGGAGATGTGCTCCAGGGATGCAGACGAAGATCACTCATTAAATCAATAGACAATAATTATATTTCAATATCTGGAGTATGCACTTGTTCTACAGTTGTCAGTGAAATTAATTCTGGGGCTAAAAATTCTGTTCATTCCTCTAACCAAACAAGCAGATATAATCAAAACCTCCATCAGTAGCAGGGGCAACATAATGACACATTGTAGCACTGATGTGCAACTTGTACACTGATAATGGGGACATAGCTTATGCTTACTAAAACAAGGAGTCACATACTCAAATTCATACTCATCTTTGCAACTGCCTACCTGGACCAGGTGAAAAGACAGCACAGGTACTCAGCACAGGGATGACACTAAGTGTAAGACTTTCTCTGCTTCTGGATCCTTAACTGACATGGTGCCTCGTCTCCCCCTGCCTTCCCTCATAGACCTAGGACTTGGTTTTGGCTCCCAAGAGATGCAGTTTTTCTATTCGATATAATTTCAAGTGACACAATACAAGAAGGGACACAACACTGCACAATTCCTTCTCCTGACAGTATGGGGAGCCCTGAACAGCAAAGGGTCTGAACAACTTTTCACTTCCTTGAGCTTAAGGTACCACAGCAGTTGTGGCACCTGAGCAAAGCATCTGCTGGAGACAAACAAAACTCAGTACAACTTATAAGGACACTAATTCCTCCACAGATATTAGCACGACATTTTAGCAATAGCTGTCAGCTCATTTAGGATTACCAGTTACTTCCAGTATGCTCACAAACCAGTTGGACTGAAAGCTACTTCTTGGTTACAAACAAAGTATAATTAGCATATTGTGTTCGTCTATTTTCACAGGCACATCTATCATCACTGTAAAAAGAGAATTCCATAAAACACAACTCTGCCAAGCATTCCTACAAGTTCTACTTCTGCAGCTCACTTCTCTGAAGGACTACTGTATTAAATGTTGACACTGTTGCACTCTACTTGCTGAAGAGTCTTACCTGGTTTGCACTGGAAGGTAGTAAGAAATTAATTTGCATTTCTTCTGGGGAAAAAATGTTAGAACACCTGGAAACTCTTCACTCATGAGTTTTAATTGTTACAGATTACTTCTCTCAAAGTACATGCTCCTACCCATACAGATGGTGTTAGGTTTTGGAGCCAAAATTTCTCCTGCTGTGGAACAAGGGTGACCTCTAGCGCTTCCAACAAGTCAGTTCCAAGCAAAGTTAAAGATTCAATAAGAACAAAACCAGCTGTAAAAACTGAATGCTTGGTAAAGTTGGGTGATTGGTATCCACTGTAAAGCTCAATCCTCCAGAGGCTAAGATTCAAAGGCAATTCTCTGTTCCCCATGAAGTATAATTGTTTAAAATACAGTTTTAGACTGATGCAGAAGTTTTAGAATACCTATGAAATCAAGATAAAGATCAAAAATAGGAACTAAGTACGAATCCTTCACTGCTACCCCGTGAATAAACGTTCACAAACATCAGACTAACAATATACAAGCGGATGTGCTACATGCTTGCTAAATTTCCAGAACAGAAAGTGAAAAAAGTACCTACAGGAAAATGAAACCATGGCATAAGTCTTTAAAATGTCAAGTATGTCCTCTACAATATATAAGAAAACATTAATGTTAATTGCAAGCAGTCACTAAGAGACATTCCAAACTACAAAAACGTCTTTGCTGCATTATTTTTTTTCCACTCTGCTGATTTTTCCATTATGTTTCACGTTATTATTACTACTATTATCATAACTATAGGCAACTGCTTCTCTCATTTCACCCAACCCATCCATCTGCAGCCCCTTCTCCTCTATTGCTCTGGATTTTTTTTTTTTTTTTTTGATTTTTTAGATTTTTNAAGCACAATTACAAGGAACAGTTCTAACAAAAGAAGAACTTCCCCTACGTACAATTCTCTTCCTTCTCCTGTGCCAAAGTAAGCAATAGTACTACAAGAATACTTAAAACACGGATTGCATTCATGGATAAAATTTAAACAGATTTACACAACAAATGAAACTGCACCTTATGCAGACCTGTATAATTCCAACAGCTTTGACAGGAAATTTTTAGCGAAAGCAAAATATGTGATAAACTCATTTTCCAAGAAAACTAACTAGTCAACTAGCTAGCTAGCTAATTAGCAAACTAACCAGCTCTAGTGATGCTGCTCATATTATTTAAATAAGTCAAACATGTACATTCAAAGTCAAATGCAAAATGACATTCTATCAGTCAAGGAACCCACAAGTTATCTATAACACTCACCTGAAGCTTCCCCCCTGCTCCCAAATATCAATTAATTTTAATATATCAGATGGTGCTAGGGCTTTCAAAAATATATTCGAAGGTTCAAATATTTTACTATACTGTCTTTTCAAGTTTTGAGAGCAAATGTTTATGAAACTGAGCAAAAGCAAAAGTGAAAAATATTATCCAAAAAGGAGATGACAGGAAAAAACAAAACATTTTCAGAGGCATTTATAAGAAAAACAAGTGTGATCTTAATCACGTACACTATTTTGCCTACAGTATGAACACATATTATAGAAGTAAAAGTCAAGCCTGCACATTTTGCCTATACAAATATCAAAAATGCAAACGTTTATCCATAAGATAAATCCATGAAGTATTTTCACAAAAAGACACTAAGTGCTCAACAAGCTGTTTACCTCGTAAATTCCAGCACATTTAGCAGTTCATATCTCTCTTCATGTCCCAACTGAAAAATAAAAAAGGTGAAAATTAATGCAAAAAAACTGCAGCAGAAGAATCAAAAAGAAACAAACAACATCTCAATAGATATGTACCATGATGCAGTTACTCAGAAACTATTTAACATGGCAATAGTAAATACAGCAAATTTTAATGTTACTCCAAAGTACTTACAGACTCTATGATTACAGAGTCAGGTGTCCTTCCAGTGAATACAAAACGAAGATGTCTGGCTGCTCTGACCAATGCTCCTTCATCTGAAACAAGTAAATTACTAGTACTTATTTTACAAGAAAACCGTTAGCTTACCCCATGATTTAATGGATGCTTTTGATTTCCTTTTTTCTTTTATAGATTTTAAGACTAGATTTGATGCTGGAAAGAACTCTTTGTTTCTCCTGTTAAAACTGTGATGAAATGAATTTACAATTTACAAAATAAGCCCCCAAAAGAACACATCTCTCAGTCCAGTAATGAGAACACACTCTTCAAAGTTTTAAGCTGCAAACTAACACATTATTCCAGTAGACACAATGATACTGCTTCATCAAAAGACAAAACATACTGCCTTCCTACTATCCCTAAGCCTACCATCAGGGACTTAGATGTCTGAATGCTGACTAAACATTGCTTAGATAACGAACCTCCCAGTTTCTAAGTACCTTATTCAGCAGGGCGCTGGTACTTTCCCTTTTGTGTAAGTTCTGTTTTAGAAGAAAAGAGTGATAAGTCATTCTAGTAAATAATAGATAACTTCAGTGGCTACATTCAGGAATCCAGCCTCCCTTATGCATTGGTTCTGTCCAAATGGTTCAAGACGTCAGAACAGAATTAGCTCACCATGCCTAATAAAATGCTACCATGGCCCAGTTAGCTCTATTTATGGCCCTACCACTGTTTGTGTCTTTCATTTGCTGAAGGACAAAATTTCCAGATAGATGGCCACCTAGGAGTTGGGGCAGACAGGGATGACAAAGAATGAAGAATCCCTGCACTTCGTGTCACATATTTTAAACAGTTTGCCTTGCTTTGTTGTGTCCTGAATTCAAAACTTGCCTATGAACCAGAGTAGGCTTGAACTAGATCTTTTGTGCTATAATCTTTTCTCACTCTCTAGTAAAATTTATCACTACTTTTATCCTATTAAAAACATTTGTTGCTCATTTTTGATTACAAACAGTCTCTGTGCTGAATAACATGATTACCAAGTACAAAACAGGTTCACAAGCAAGGACATCAGTTTATCTCCTGGTTTGATTTCTATTTGCATTTGAGCAGCTCCTTCAGACTTCAACACCAATCTGATGACAGCTTAGGAATGCTATATGGTTAATTGCCCTTTGCCCTTACATAATCCATAGGACATCCGTATATATTTTCTAAAGCAAATCAGAAAAGTCTAAATTCATATTTTTGAGACAAAACTGATTCCAGCTGACACTTTTGCTTTTTTTTGAGGGATACATTTTCTTTTTTAATTTCAGAAAATATTTCAAAATAAACAATAAATTTTAAATAAAATTTGCTTGTCGAGTAAATAAAGTACTTTACTATATGTTCACTCCATTATTTGACTCTCACCTGGGGACGCTGCTTGATACACAATCTTATCACCTTCTCTTTCTGGAACTGCTGTATGACACACTGCCATCATTGTCAAAAACTCACATATTATAGGTGCAGTTGGCTAAAAAAAGTCAGAAAATGATTAATAATTTAATCAATAAGTAACTGAAATGCAATAATAGATATGGACAAATAGTAACCAAGAAAATGTTAATGAAAAATTTCTCTCTCCTTTAAATTATCAACAATTAAATAAAACAGACATTATTTATCTGTACACCAATTTCAGCATGCAGAATAACTTCTTGCTTCCGTACTTCAATATAGGCAATGTAGATAGAGTTCAGTAGCACTTGCTATCATACAATCAAAAGCAAATAACCAGAAACACAGAATAATTCAACTAAGCATTCTACAGGGAAGGCAAGTCTGAAATGCTGTATTGAAAATGTAAAATGACTTCACAGGTAATTTTTATTATTCATTGAAGTCTCTTTGGATGTTGTGCTTTTTATTAAAAGTATTCCTTCTCACATTACTTTTGTCTAGCACCTTATTTATTAACATACTTTTTAAGAACCTTTGGAAAGATATAGCAACCAAACATGAAAGTTATTTGGAAAATACTGCAAGGTTAGGTAGATAGTTTTTAAAGGAAGATATTAAGATGAGTGTCTCAGGCACTTCAGAATCTACAAAGCTGAAAGAATTTCAAATGGTTTAACCAAGAGAGAAAAAATGTATCTAACCAGAAACAGTAGATAGTTTTTGCTAATAAGAACTATAAAAACCTTATTATAGTACAGCTGAAGTTTCCAAAATGAATGAACTGGCTCCTGAATGATGGTTCAAAAGAAACCCTAGCATTCCCCCTAGATAAGCTCAAAGCAGTTGCCACCTCAACCAAGGTTTCTCATAGCATATTTGTAGTATTTCTAATCAGTAGTAGACTAACATTACAATTACTTTATAAAATATAATAACCTCTGAAAACCGAACTTAATTCCACAGTGCAAAACCACTAATGGGTGACCTGTAGAACTCAGATGAATTCAAAGCTCTTCATAATCAAACATGGGAGCAGGTTCCTGTCCTCTTCCACTGAGGACCCCCAGATCCTCTAAAGATATATTCAAAAGGCTGAATTACAGATTCTTTTCCAAATCACTTACAAACATATTCAACATAGACTGGTGAATCTTCTCTTTGAATTCTTTAAATTTGTGCCTGAATTTTTAAGGTGTATGCATATGCTTTTTTTTTTCTTTTATTTAAAAAAAAAAAAGGTAACTAGTTCATAAGATCTTGCTCATATTATATAGACTTAATACTATATATCTACCAGGAAACTCTGAAGATTCAGTCACCTGTGCACCAAGGACTCTCTAGACAACAGCAGCAACAGGACGGTGCCTCCTCAAAGCAGTCCACATAACTAGCACTGAAACTGGCCTTTGCAGGTAAGTACAAGAGTCCCCCCTGCTTTAGATATGCCTGAGAGTTTCATTATTGTACCTAGCATTTAAGGCTGCCCCAGCTATAGGAACAAAATGCTTCACTGCCTGCCAGTTGTCCTGAAACTACCCTTAATGGAAGACAAAATTTAAAGAAAGCAAGCAATTTATTTACACTCCTCAAATATAGAGCAAGAACACCTGCATTAATACTGTAAATGTTTGGTTTTGGCTACGCAAAAACCCTCATCTACAAATGACAAACAACATGGTAATGACAGTACTGTTTCTTAATCAAATCATAAACTAAGTTATTAACTTTCTGTTAAACGTATTTTCTCTTTAGGGCAAATATCAGTCTCTAGAAACATCTATTTCATTTCATCATCTGAACTGATGATCTAACCTTATGGAAGCATATATATAAAAACAGTGTATATGGTTAATTCCTCATTCTTGTCTAAGCCTGGCCACTGAAATAATTAGTCACGTCATGAAAGTAACTTGACTGATCCTGAAAGCTTTGATGGAACTCATGACATTGTATTTACAGCATGACTTGAGATAAAACACTCATAGGATGATGAATGTAAGGCTGTTATATTTCAGGCTTAGAAAATTCTAAATCAATTCTACAGAAGTTAAGACTAGGTATTATTTCCAGGTGGATCTAATTAACATATATCAACAATGAATTATATAAAAGTATAAAAAATCAGCATGCCCTCATGAATAAGTACATAATTTATTTTCCTTCAAAGGACATAATGTTTTGAGCCATTTTACTGAGAGCAATGTTCTCATTTCATAAAACAACGGTAATTGTTTCTGTATCACTTACATGATTGTTTTGAAGATTCTCCAGTAGTGATGAGTCACTAAATGTTTTTTCTTCTCCATTTTGTGAGACCTGCCTAGAAATAATAAAGTAGAAAAGAGATAATCAATAGCGTATTCTTAACAATTCATATGCAAATCATCTATATGACTATGCTAGGGTCAAACAAATTTTGGTTTGCAAACGTTACAGTAAAGGATGCAGTCACATTATGAGAAAATGAAGTGAAAGGAATTTGTTTCATATCTCCAACGTTTATCTAATTTTAATAAACCTTGATTTATATAAATACACTCAAATCCAGGCAAGGTTTTCTGCTCACTTTAGGTAACGCAGGATGAAGTAAAAATCAGTCTACACTGCAAGATTGGCTTCTTGGCTTCTGATCTACACAGGAGGAGATTCTTGGAGCAACTCAGAACAATATATACCTGAAGAGGTTAAATTTCTTTGAGAAATTAGCAGCTTTAAAATAGGTTTGCAAATGTTTGCAGAAAAGAAAGTCAGGTACCGGAAAGGGGTAAAGCAAACAGAGTTCAGACATTATGGAAGTCTGGACAGAGATAATTTGTTTCCTATTACTCATGTCCAAAAAGCAACCTAGTAAACTGACATATAAAGACACAGCAACAACGGTGAAGTAGCAAAGGATTGAAGATACGCAAGGTGGAGATGGTTCTTGAGAAATAAAGTCACACACTAACTTTCATATTGCACAAGCTGAAGCTGAGAGCTCAAAAGCAGCTAATTCTAGCAAGACTTGTTACTACAGTTGATTGTTGAGTATGAAGACAATCCAGTTGAGTTTGAATCTTAGTGAAACAAAACAGTGCTGAAAAGTGAACTCATTTAGAGGAAAGTATTCTTTTCCTCCTTCACTTTGGCTTTTGCCTCGAATCCCATAATCTTAGAAGAAACTGAACATACTCAGTGATTTAAGTTGAAGGATAAGCTGCATTTGTCTCAGATGCAGTCTAAAGATCTACATAAAACAAAAGTGAGCTATTTTAGTCCTGCACTACCATGAAGGAATACAAAATGACAGCACTCTGTATAACTACTCAAGGACTGCTTTTTCCAAAAGCCTATTATGAAAGTGAGAAATCCAAAGCATCAATCACCAAGATTTTATTTTTATTTTTTTAAATGCAAAGCAGCTGGATAATGAAGCGCTAAATGTTAACAGATATATCAAATTTATTTAGAACTTAAGGCAAGCTTTGATTGCTTAAAGCTTTCTGACAGAAAGACTTCAGGACATTTTTCAGATTCTCAATACTAAAAACACTGAAACATATTTGTGGGTATTACTGTTTTCCAGTAGGACAGAACATATTTCCAATGCAAAAAATAAATAATTAAAAGCTTTGGAATTTGGTACATTATTCATTTTAAGTCTAGAAATGTTAGTCAAACAGATTTTTTTAAATTATGATAGATTTACATACAAAAAAGAATTTTCCTAAGTGTTTTATTTTATAAATATTTATAAGAAATTCAGACGTCACAAAAAGGAAGTACTGTATTTTTGTGAACTACTATTCGGGCATAGATTCATTCATTTTGCTATTTCAGATGTGCTTACTGAAATTTTGACGTGTATTAGTGAAAAATAAGTCTNTTTCTCAATTTATTTATGTATTTATTTTTTTATCACATCTAAAGAAAGAATTATTAATTCTAATCTAGCAAAGTGCCCTTTTTCATGCCAACTTTTTAAACAAATAAATACAATAATGATAATTTAATGATTGTAAATGACATTTTGTCCCTGATTTATCTCAGTTTATTTTGATTGCAAATACTTAATTTAAGAAAGAACAATGAAGGAAGTGCAAGGCATCATGCAGATGGCAGCAGAAAGGATGCCAGAATTTAGCCTTTCCCGAGGTCCCTATTAAGAGATTAATGTTACCCTCAAGTGTATTTGGGTGTTTTAATCTCAGTTTCAGTTAAGAATTAGGTAGTGGTAATACTCTAAAACTGTCTGTAGGAAACAGAACATTAACAGTAACATATATTTTTCACTCTCACAGGTTATGTTTCAAAACACATTAGAAATCATTACTGAACTATTACTAGACAACAGTAGAAAACTGTGATCAAAGTTACCATAATATCAGCTACGTTTATAATTGACAAAACTCTCCTCAATAAACAATTCTGACTTGTACAGGACTGTCAGCAGGATACCTCAGTGATCCTATTACCAATTCTATTCCAGAGTACACAACCTAATGCTGTAGAATTCTTATGGCATAAATTTGTGTAAGACTTGGTTGGCCTGCATCAACTTGAAACTAAAATAACTTTTGAATAAAATATTTTGCATTTAGCTGTGTTTCTAAAAATCTATCTCACTGGGTTTAAGCTTGAATCTTAAACGAACACCACGTACTAAATGACTTTTAGAGCTTACCAATCATCTGAAGGAACACTATAGTCCTCAGGCTCAGGGCAATGGCTGCACAAGAAGCAAGGAAGAAACAGAAACAGGTAGAGGAAAAAGAATCACAAAGGCTAAAAAAATAGGATTATGTATAAAAAAGAAGTTAGTTAATGAAATTAAATGACTACAAAAAACTTTAAAAGTATCTCAACTGAGTATTTTGCTAGTGCCTAGAAAAAGAATAAAATATTGCAAAAATATTATGTTTCTCTTGAGGCTTTATAAAGTATAAATGATCAGATTTTTTTGATTGGAAGTGTGTCTGCTTACTAGCTTATACTATCCGATATAAAAACATTAGCCCTCTTTACAATTCTTGCTTTATATTTCAGTATACATTTTAACAATTTTTTTTTGTAAAGAAAAAGTAGGTTTTTTTTTTCCCTATTATCCAAAGGTATGCTAATGCAGCTTATCTGGCTGAGTTCATAAATGTTTAAGAACACAACTAGCCATAGTACACTGGGATTCAGTCTGGTGATGACACAGGATTGAATATATCACAATTTATAATACACATAGAACAGCTGCTTCTATCCTTTTCTGTCTTCCCAGCCTCTCATCTGCATCAATACAGAGAGTGATTGTTCTCTGAATAGCTATGAGAAATGCTGTAGTGGCTATTTACTGTAAAAATAAACTCTCCTTTCTAACAGTGATGCTTACCAGAAAAGCATCTGATATCTATGTCTTTTCAAAAAGGTGTGGATAGGAGCTAGGAAGCATAGGAAGAAAAATCAGACCAATTTTTCTAATAATACAGTCACACCTGGGTTTTGTAAAGGAGAAATTTTAGAGTTTGTGTTGTACCAACTGAAGATGAAGACATATAATGATCCAAATATAAAATATTGATTTTAAGTGCCATTACTGTTATTGTATTTTTTCATCTTAGCCCACATGGCTGAAGTTGAGCCATATATACATAGGTGTATATATATATATGTGTGTACGTATATGAAACATCAGGGTTGGAGCTGCATTTTATTGCAGCTGTTAATTAAAAAAAATCACTATGGTTAATGCATTAAGGATCTAAGTTTTGCAAAACAGCAAGCCTACATTAGACTCCTCAAAATTAGTTTAGGGTTTTCAAAGGAATCCAAATGATAAAGCCACAAAAGCCCAATCATCACTTTTAGCACAAGTCCAAAACTTAATTTTACAACCTCTAACTGGTCTCTGCCCAGCTCTACAGGTGTCTAATTATCTGCTTACCGATCCGCCTAGGCCCAGCATCTCATATACTGGTAAGTCATGCTGACATTTACAACGTAGGTGCTTCTGCTCTATTTATTGCTCTAATGAATTTCTTTGAAGTAAACAGCCTTAGAAGTTTGAGGCCTTTACTAACTCAGTTGAAGAAGTTGGCTGCAACTGTTGACAAATAAATAATAAAATGCTTTGTTTGCATTTAGTTGGAGAGGTTTCAATAGCAATACTGATACTTGGAATTATGTCACTTAAAGAGTATTCATAAAAGCCATCTGGATTACACGCTACAGCATTGTAATTCAAATTCTTGTTCATCCTGTGTACTGTCTAGTGCAAGAGCATGTGCCTACATAAAATATGAAGCATGGACTACTAAAGAAGTTTTTTTTGCAAATGATGGAAAACTTTTTTTTTAAAAAACATTAAACAGACACAGCAACAGACAAAACAGGCATACTGAAATTGCATTACAGCAGTAAGCCTACATGAACTTTGTTTTTGCTCCTCTTTGCAAAAAGATGTGTCATGACTGAAGTGTTCATACTTCCGGTAAGTGGCATTTCATAGTCACATACAAACTGATTCCTAGTTGTATCTACTGCCAGGTATGAGTTTAACTGTGGTGTTAATTTAGTGTGTGTACATACGCATAGGCAGAGGAAAAGAAAGGCATATAGATAAAGAAATAAGTATATACTGAAATACCTACCCATAAGCAACTCCTGCCACAGTGCATTTCTTAAACTGCATGACATTGCATGTCAGGGTACCCGTTTTGTCAGAAAATATGTATTTGACCTAAATGAATGATAAACGCATTATATGTTAATATTCAGCAGTCACTTAGATATCTAGCATAATTTGTGGCTATTAACACACTAAATATATACATAATATATATACACATGTGCATATGCGTATATATACATATATATACACACACACACACACACACACATATTATATATATTTTACCAGATCCGCAGTCTTCACAGAATCATAGAATGGTTTGGGTTGGAAAGGGGTCTTAAGGACCATGTAGTTCCAACAACCCTGCCATGGGCAGGGATGCCTCCTACTAGACAGATTGCCCAAATCGCCATCCAACCTGGCCTTGAACACTTCCAGGGAGGGGACATCCACAACTTCTCTGGGCAACCTGTTCCAGTGCCTCACCACCCTCCAGTGAAGAATTTCTTCCTTATATCTAATCTAAACCTACCCTCTTTCAGTTTAAAGCCATTACCCCTTGTCCTATCACTACATTCCCTGATAAAGAGTCCCTCTCCAGTTTTCTTGTAGGCCCCTTTTAGGTACTGGATGGCTGCTTTAAGGTCTCCCTGGAGCCTTCTCTTCTCCAGGCTGAGCAACCTCAGCTCTCTCAGCCTGTCTTCATAGTAGAGGTGCTCCAATCCTATGATCATCCTCATGGCCCTCCTCTAGACTCACTCCAACATGTCCATGTCCTTCTTACGTTGGGGGNCCACCTCTCAAGCCTGTCAAGGTCCCTCTGGATGCCTTCCCTCCAGCGTGTCGACTGCACCACACAGCTTGGTGTCATCAGCAAACTTGTTGAGGGTGCACTCAATCTGACTGTCCATGTCACTGCCAAAGACCTTAAATAGCACCGATCCCAGTACCAACCCTGAGGAATGCCACTCATCACTGGTCTTCACCTGGACGTCGAGCCATTGACCACAACTCTTTGAGTGCAACCATCCAGCCATTTCCTTATCCACTGAGTGGTCCATCCATCAAATCCATGTCTCTTCAATTCAGAGATAAGGATGTCATGCAGGACAGCATCAAATGCTTTGCACAAGTCCAGGTACATGACGCCAGTTGGTCTTCCCTTATCCACTAATGTTGTAACCCCGTCTTAGAAAGCCACCAATTTGTCAGGCATGATTTGCCCTTAGTGAAGCCATGTTGGCTGTCATCAATCACCTCTTTCTTTTCCATGTGCCTTAGCATAGTTTCCAGGAGGATCTGTTCCATGACCTTGCTGGGCACAAAAGCAAGACTGACTGGCCTGTAGCTCCCCTGCTGTTCCCTTTTTCCCATTTTAAAAATGGGGGTTATGTTTCCCCTTTTCCAATCAGTGGGAACTTCACCAGACTGCCACGACTTCTCAAATATGATGGATAGTGGCTTTGCAACTTCAGCCACCAGTTCACTCAGGACCCTCAGATGCATCTCATCAGGTCCCATAGCCTTGCACGCCTTCAGGTTCTTTAGATGGTCTCAAACCTGATCTTCTCTTACAGCAGGCAGTTCTTCATTCCTCTAGTCCCTGCCTTTGCCTTCTGCAACTTGGGCGGTGTGGCTAGAGCACTTGGTGGTGAAGCCTGAGGCAAAAAAGGTTGTTGAGTACCTTGGTCTTCTCCACATCCCAGGTAACCAGGTCTCCCATTTCCTTCCAGAGAGGGCCCACATTTTCCCTGGTCTTCCTTATCACTGATATACTTATAAAAACCTTTCTTGTTGGCTGTGACATCCCTGGCCAGATAGAATTCTATCAGGGAGGGCTTTAGCTTTCCTAACCTGATCCCTGGCTGCTTGGACAATTTCTCTGTATTCATCCAAGGTTATCTGTCCTTGTTTCTACTCTCTGTAGGTTTCCTTTTTGTATTTGAGTTTACATTTTCACAGAGGTTATCAGAAATAAAAACATACAGTACATAAATGTGGCAGATGCACAGTGTTATTACTCATCTCCAAAAATGGCAATCGAATGAGATGACTTGAAACTTATGCTTGCTCAAGTCATACATGATGGTATGCTTATATTCCTCACTCTACATACTCTTTGAAATGTAACAAACTAGCAAAGACCAATGGCTCTTCTACCTGCTCGAGGTCTCCTATCTCCCTAACATCATAGAGCTTTCCCCTCTGGAAGTACTAGTACTCCAGAAATACTAGGTAAAGTATTTTAATAGTTGAAGCTAAAAAACCTGGATCTGTGTATCTTTAATTCAAACACAAGGTAAAAAGTTTATATATGAAGAAATGAAATAGTCAGTGAAGAAACGAAGCCTTTATTAATGTCAAAGGGAAATTTCAATTTTAATTTATTAAAATTTATTTTTATTAAAAAAATCACAGTATTCTTAATCAAGAATTAACAGCACTATATGTTACAGATAGAGCTTGTAAGGCTATATATTAGTAAAATTTACTCAGTGTCTCCAATTTAAAGATTCTGTATCTGAGAGATCATGATATAGCCAACTCAGCAGCTAAGAGATCTTCCATGCCAGATTTATGCCTCAAAATACACTTTTTCTGTGTGGGCAGAATAGGGGGAAAAAAGTAGGAAATGTAGCTAAGAAAACTCAACCTTTTTCAACACCAAAGTTTTACCTTTCTTAAAGCCTGGAGACCTCTTATGTGAAATCTTCTCTTCATTACACAAAGTCCACACGTACTTCAGAGAAGAGACTTACTCTTTTTGTTAGCACAGTGTCCTTTGGTCTCCCTACAGAAATCTGCCCAAATATGACCAAAAAATGAATCTGACAAAAAAGCGAAAATGGAGATCCCAAGAAGGCTGACTAGACCTTAGTAAAGGTGGAGACACTGATGAGAAACTTAAAANTAAAAAAAAAAAAAAAAAAGATACAAGAACTGTCAAAGTGGAAAAGTGAATGACAACCAAACTCCAGAGAGAAAAAAATAGATTGTTTAAAGTGAGACAGAAAAAAAGCAAAGATTTGGAGTCTCTTCACCACTAAAGGAGATTTTACTCCCTTTAAGGTCAGGAACACCACCAGATTTTTTTGCTATCTATACATACTTCATAAGTTCAGTAGGCAAAGGTCTTGTCCTCCTCTCTATGTAGTCTAATGTTAGAACATGTTAACCTACAACTGTTGTCTTCCCAGAGGTAGATCTCTTAAGTATTAGTCCCTAAGACTTGTTCGCTACATGGCTAAAATTCTGTTTTTAGCTTTCCAAGAACAATAAACAACTTTTACATTCCCAAACAATAAATTAAAGCCTTAATTAGTTATGAAAACTTCTAGGCCAGGAAATGCAAGAACACATATACCTGTGCATATAATAAAGTTCAGTTAAATGACATGTTTTTTCCACAGAATCTGTATACTAGCTGCACTGAGTGTAACAGAAAACAAAATGTTTAGCATGCCTTTAAAGCAAGACTGCAAATACAATTGGCTGAAATGGCAGATGTAACATACAGTTCTTTTAGAAGCGTGCCCTGTGCCCCAGACCCAGTTCTACAAAGTCAAACTTTCATAAAATGAAGACCGCAAGACTGAACTCTCGTGAAATGTGACTGATTTTACAGCATTAAAAGGGAACTCTAAAGCAAAATGAAGAATTAATCTCTGACAAAATTTAGGAAAAATAAGTAAACAAGTAAGGCAATCTTTTGTTTTATTTTTTTGTTTGTTGAAATATGCCCTCACATTATTTTAGTAATTTAGATTGTAAAACACACTGAGTTAGAACCAGTAATTTTTTCTACCTGTCCAAGTTCTTCATTGAGATTGGAAGTACGAGCCATCGCAGCAGTGTCTGTAGGTTCATAGTGCATGTCTACGTCCTACAGAAAAAAAAAGTAAGTATAATTTTAAAATTAGTCTTCTATAACTTGTTACAAAAAAAAATCTAATATGTAAATAGAAAATAAAAACATACAAGAGCACACTGAACATAAAAATAAGGTATCTACTTCTGTTTATTTCAACACAGGAGCTACAGACACAATCAGATCGCTTCCAAGAATGCCCAAAAGAAATTGGATTTCCTCTTTAAAACAAGAATCTACATAAGCAAGATTTTACAGAACACTGGAAGTAATCTGAGTATTAATGAAAAACTGTCGAACCCATGCATATAAAATAGATTTGTCAATAAGCAGAAATACTACACTGTAATACTTACTGAGCAGTCAGTCTTAACTATTTATATACTATTTGCAATCAGTCCTATTTAAATACTATGATAAATATTCCTTGAGATAAAGACAGAGATAAATTTAAGGGTATACAATAAATTTAGGGTACACTTTAAGTTTTCTACTTCTTTTTTTCCCCTTTTTCAAAAAAATAAAAATAAAATAAAAATCAGAGCTTATTTTTAAATACAATAAAAAATATTAAAACATTGTAAGAGTATGGCAATGTAGTGCTACCAATTGCGGATGACCAAATTCTCTATACCAAGATCATATGCACACACACAAAGGTAATTTTAAGATAGTAAATGTCCAGAGTCTCACATTAAGGTAAATTAATTCAAAGACAACTAATTCAAAGACAACTAATTCCTCACTATGTGAAATAGGGGGGAATAGAAGTTATAATAGTCTTTAGGAGTTTTTGCATAAACACCAGTTGCACGTTCAAAGGTTAACCTTTACTGAATATTTACTTTAGAATATGGAACAAAGGAGGAATTCCCTTCCATTCTCTTATATGACAACAATTTCTGCTGTACCACAAAATAAATGAAGAAATCAAAAACAGCTGACTGCTCAGAAAAAGATACAACTTTTAAAATGAACTTCAGCTGCTACTGAATATTCTTTTATCTGTATCTGCATGACCTCACACAAATCTATTTTACACATTTGATCAAGGAATCAGATTAGAGTTCAAAATGGTATGATTAACTTACATTTGGATAACATGGAAAAATTAAAGGTATGATAATAAAAACACTTATATGGCTTTAAGGAAAAAAACAATACCCCCCTTCCCCGCAACTGAACAGACAACCCT
Organism: Chauna torquata; assembly: GCA_013399475.1. Classification (NCBI taxonomy): domain Eukaryota; kingdom Metazoa; phylum Chordata; class Aves; order Anseriformes; family Anhimidae; genus Chauna; species Chauna torquata. Next base: position 436,929 of record VXAL01019607.1, on the reverse strand, counting down.
CATTTTTAATAGGGGAAAAGAACCACAGACAGCCTCCGACCACCACATCTCCCACCAGCCCTTCTCTGTTTGTAAACAGCAAGTCTAGCGGGGCCTCACCCCTGGGAGGCTTGCTCATCAGCTACGACAAGAAGCTATCCTCCATACACTCCAAGTGCCTCCTAGACTGCCTCTTCTCTGCTGTCTTGAGTTTCCAGCATACATCTGGCAGGTTTAAAGTCTCCCAGGAGAACAAGGGATGGCAAACTTGACACATCCACCAGCTGCCTAAAGAATAATTCATCCACCTCTTCATCCTGGTTGGGTGGTCTATAAGAGACTCCCACCAGAATGTCGGCCTTGTTGGCCTTCCCCCTGATTCTTACCCATAGGCACTCAACCTTATCGTCACTAACCTCAAGTTCTATAGAGTCAAGAGACTCCCTAATATACAGAGCCACCCCTCCACCGCTCCTACCTCACCTGTCTCTTCTGCAGAGCATGTAGCCATCCCTTGCAGCACTCCAGTCATGCGAATCAACCCACCACGTTTCCGTGATGGTGACTACATCATAGCTTTCCTGCCGCACAATGGCTTCCAGCTCCTTCTGTTTGTTGCCCATACTGCGTGCATTAGCTTGCATGCACTTCAGCTGGGCTGCTGATTTTACCCCTAACTCTGACTTACGACCCCTAGGCTCCATCTCTGGAGAGCCTGGTTTCATCCCCATCCCCCTTCAAACATAGTTTAAAGCCCTCGACCTAGTTTAAAGCCCTCAAAAAGAAGGCACCAAAATGATCATTATCTATTTTGTGAAAGATAACACTAACAGACACTGACTTTGTACAGAAAACAATAAACTACAGAGGGACAAAAAAAAAATCAGGGAAATACAGGGAAAAAACATGGGCTAAACTCAGAAACAACGAAGAAATGAAACTGGACAAAACTCCACTGGACTGCAAAACATTTTCTTCTGATCATTCTGGTTGAAGTTTTGATACCTGAGTATTAACAGTGAGAAAGTACAAAGCACCGGAAAAAGTGCTCCAAAAAGCTATCCCATATGGTATAAAAACACTAAATAAAGCTATATATCATTACCTTCTTGGATTCCAGTAATAATAAACAGCACACTTAAGTATTTACATTAAGAAATCTATACATAGACAAGCAATCAATCATTTAACTTATTTGTAAACCATTTGATTTTAGAAATCAATGTATATTGTAAAAATATTTACCCAATTTATGAAATATGCTTGGATAAATTTAACAACTTCAAGTGTGACCAACAAACTGATTGGAATGAGATTATTGAAGAGAATGATAAAAGTCAAGAAATTCAATCCAAAGTTGCTTGCTCCACCATCTGCCAAAAAACAAAGCAAATCAAAAAACATTTAAGACCATACTTAAAAAGCATGTATATATAGTGTATTCAGAGTACTGCATTAACTGCTGATTTTTTATAATGTTTTGTGTCTAAAAAGACACGTGAGAAATAATTGTAATATCACTTGGCTATAAATATGACCTTCATAAGAGTTAAGTGCCTCTAATAAAGTGGAGATCTAATTGGGAGATTTTTGCCACCTCCAATTTTTGAAAAGCAAACTTCGTGGCCTTTCCCTCCTTTCCTAAATTTTAAGATAATAATCCGGGAATATCTACACATAGGAACCAAATTCTAAACTCTAAAATTTAGAGCTTGACTTTACAAAAGGGGGAAATGAGCAGAACGAAATTGTTCTCCATCCATCCTCACACATTCCTATTCCCTCCTCCAACAAAAACAATAAAACATTATGAAAAATGTAAATCCATACCACAAGAAAAGGAGAGATGAAGTTAGAGAAATTAATGAACCTTCTAGAAGAACTGGAAAGAAAAAGCAGTTTTATGCTACTTTTTCCTTTTAAAGCTTTAGGTAAATCAAGTAGTTTGGAATTTTGTTGAGCCATTATTAGAACTGAATTTTTAAAATTCTTTTTCTAAAACTTTTTGAAATACACAAATGGTGTAGCATTTCTAACTACTCTGGTACTCTAACAGTGTCCAGAGTACCAGAAACTGTTAGGAATACTAGAATTCTAATGTACAGCAGTGTACTTAAAAAAAAGTTTATACTTTACTATATACTATATCACCCTATAATAATTAACAGTTCTTTGTGCTGTACTGTCTAGACGGATTTATTCTGTCTTGGTATACCTGCCTCAGGTATGCAAGACTGGAATGTTTTCGGTCAGCAGTATGCCCTGGAACATGCTTTTACCTCATGTCCCATCTCTCCGGAACAAAAAAAGAGCAAAGGTGGCCCAACCACAACTCAGTTTCTCAGCCAATATACACTTTCATAGAAAAGCAGTACCAGAGAACAACCTAGTGCTTGGAAATGCAGTAGCTGGTTTTGGTAGTGCTTATAGCTTTGGTATCAAGAGAAAAGGATAGAAAAAATGGAATAGCGATCAGGCATTCAGTTTCACAAAGTGGCTAAGATTTTTCAAAATTGTGACCTGATCCAGAAAGCTGGCCTCCAGAAAACCAGCAACTCCCCCAGCTGACAATCCTGATGATCCTGCTCCAGTCTTTCCATCTTCCACATTGTATATGACCCCTGTGTGTTTTTACTGTATGTATTTCACAAGTGCTTGTACACCTGTGCCATTCTATTACATTAATTTTTTAGGGTAAAAACTGCCTCACTGTGCTCTGCATCATTAATTGGATTGCTTTACAAACAGACATCTGGTAGACACAGGGCTATGGTTGTTTTTTTGCATGTGGACCTGGTTGTTACTCTAAAATCTAGGTTTTGGTTACATTAATACCAATTCCAGCATCAAATGAAGTACAAATCTAAAAGACCAGGGAGTTAACATTGTCCGTGACATTGATATTCTAAAAAAATGACCATATAGATTAAATTAAGTTTGATACTTATTGCTAGTTAAAAAAATAATCTTTGTTTTTAACATTATCACTGTAGTTACCATCCGCATGCAACAGATTGTTCTAACAGAATATCAAAAGCATTCAGAAAGATGGAGCTCTGCTGAGAATGTGCTTCAGTATCACAGAAAATTTAAATAAGTAAAAGGAAAGGGGAATAAATTGCCTCTAACGTATTCAAACTACCTGGTACAAGAAAAACCCTGACATGAATGCAGACCTAAAGGGCATACCTTACAGGAACACAATTTCATTTAATTATGGGGCATATACCAGTAAACAAACTGACAACAAATACCAAATGATGATGATGCATATGCAGATACTATCCTTTTCTATCACTAGAAATTGTCAATATTACATTAATGATTTAACTTTTCTCCATCTCAAGACACTTCCAAACTAAATAAATTTCTTCCTAAAAAAAAAAAAAAAAGTTTCTTCCTCAGCATAAATAAAGAAGCAAGGTTCTCAATAAACAAAAGCTCTTTGTAAATTCAGATGATCGGATGACAGTTTTGTTCAGCAGAAACTTTAAGAGAGTGGCTTCAAACTAGAATTCTAAGATTTTTCTTTTAAAACTAACCAAACCATTCAATAATCCCTAATTTGATTACTACATGGAGCAGCTTTGTATTCAAGACTTGATGGTTTCAGAAGGAGAAAACCTAGTTCTGGCTCAACTGCCTAAGTAAAGAAGGCTCTAGACCCTCCACAAAAAATTCTGCAAACATGACTAATAGACCACAAAGTATATTTACGAAGACTTCCTTTAGATTTAGTTCCCTCATTGAGGGTTGAATTATGTCAATATGTTGCATACTGCTGTGAAGGCCCACATAACATCTCATTGCCTTGTATCCACTGTGAGTACAGCTGTCCATATATTATGTTAGATGAGACCCTTTGTGCCTGTTTTCTCTTCTTTAGGAGCAGCCAGCTAGGATCTGACATTTGCAGCCAATATTTAGATCCTCGTATAGTAAAAAATTATAAAGCCACAACATCTTTTCCTGGGACAAGGGAGTTTAAAAAAATTTGGAAAAGTCACTGCAGCTTGAAACATAAACCATCAGTAATAGCTGAAAATTGCTTCAGTCTGGTATCTAGGAAGTTGACTATGTCAGCGGAATGCTGATACAGACCTTGCTGAGCTGCAGAGATGTAGAGGCTTCAACAACAAAACTTCCCTTCCTGAATTTAGCAACAACTCACATTGCACAGTCAGGTAAATTTTATACTTGCTGTGGTATACCTAGACTAATGACTTTAGCAAACAACCAATAAAGAAAGACTGATTAAAAAGAACACTACCTAAAGGACGGTATTCATTCACCCTTCCAAATATGACAGATTTCAGGACAACTAAGCAGTAAAATATTAATATATTATTTTACAGCTTACAATTTAGATCAAGATACCAGTCTGTTTCAGTATGCCTTTGATTCCATATAGCTGAACCAATAGAGCAGATCAAAGACATGGCAATAAGGATGCAGAACAGAATCAAAATCTGAATATTCGTAATTCGTTCCACATTAGACATTTTAAGAGGTGGACTTGTTGAATTCTGCAAAAGACAAAAAACAACAGTGGCTATTAAAAGATGTACACACAGTTCTCATTTTCCAAATTACATGTTACTGGATCCTTTTTTTTTTTTTTAAAGTATTCTCCCAAATATATCATCATCATAAATGGCATAACTATTTCATTCAAAAAAAAAAAAAGGTCATAAACCCAGGAATGTGAGTTTCAGATTTGTGTCACAAGCACTTTAAACAATCACACAGAACACTTATAACACCAACAGCTAACAGTAAACATTTAAAATATATGTGCATACATCTTATCAGAGCTATAGAAGACCACTGGTAATTAATAACAAGCAATCAAACTTTTTCAAATAACTGATTAAAAAACCAGAAAAGCAATGAGACATGCATGACCAAACTGAAAGCATTCATTTTGCGCAACAAATGCATTTCAATTCTGGTATTTCAATCACCACTAGGAAAAGTACCTTCGTAGTTCAAGAATGGTTCTCTTCCCTCCTTATTTTGCAAATAAAGTTTCACTTTATTTTCTGACAAGAATGCTTACCTTTGTACTTGAAAGAAAGCTCCACAAGAAGACAGTTTTAGGAGCAGTCAAAAATAAAAAAAAGATGAACACGCAAACTATAATGATCCAGCTTGCTAATAAAATAGTTTTCAAAAACAAGTTATAAAAGAGAATCAACGAATATGCTTGCTAGTGGAAAAACTACTGTGTGGCTAAGCGACTGATAATTATCTAACAGCTCTAACAAGTAATTGCTTTATTTTTTATTGATTTTACTTCATAAGAAAGATGCACTATTATCGACATTTTAACTACTATATTGAATCTAACCATGTTTTCTTAAAGAAGTTTTTGTGCTATGAAACAGCAGTCTAAAAAGGTAACAAAACAGGTAATTAAAAAAGGACCAACTGACAAACCTGCATAAGTTTTGTGTCATGTCCTGTATAGACAACTATTCCGTGAACCCACTGAGTATTTCTTAACTGAGCTCCTCGTAGAAGAATCTGATCAGATCCCAATGGAACAGTACTACAAAAAAAAGCAGTTTTATATTTTAGCATCAAAGCTATCAATGTCAATGAATAAATGCAACCAGCAGTTGTTAAAACTTATTAGCTAATTTCTCAAAATTTAGATGATCATTGTAAATACACTAAGAACCTCATTTTCAGAATTAACTTTTTTGGTGTGCTGACTTAGAGAAAACCTGATAGTTTAAAGCAAGTCAAATACGGAGTCCAAACATTTAAGTTTGTAATAATATTACTTACCGCTTAATTTTGACTATAGGCACTAAAGATATGGTACTACTTAGTAAGCATACTGAAACTAACAAAGGTTAATTTGTTAAGGTTAATTTTCCTCTGATTTAAGATTACAAGTATTTTCTAGTTGTACGCTGAAACACAGCTACTCTAATAAAATCAATTTTTCCAAAGCTGTTCTCAAATTAAATAGTTTTCTCCGAACTCTCAACTTAATCCATTCTTCCAGTCAAATAAATACCCTTTGTCAAAATGATTAACTACGTAAAATTCACAGCGATATTTTCTGCATCTTCTTTAAACTGCAGTTTTCCTGTGCTCTTCTTTTAGAACTGCACTCACTACACAGGGAATAAAAATTCGTAAGATGTTGGAAATGTCTGACTGTCTTGAATTTAGTCAGCTTACTTTATCCATATACTGCAGCTCAAGTTTTTCTTAATAATAAAAAAAAGTTTTCCTGGGACAATTCATTCCCTGTTTTTGCACTTTTCTTTCTACAAATGCTAGCAGTTCATACTTGTCAATAGTGCTTTAGTGTTTGCCATTCTCACTTAAACCTATCCTCTCTACAGTTGTTTGAAACCAACACGTTATTAAGATAACGTGTAAGTTGCTTGAAGACAGAAGCTATACCTCTGATACATAAGCTGAGGAAGCCATGATACTTGGTAACATTTCTGGCTGCACAGAGAGCATAAAGACAGTCTCAGCAAGTAAGTTTCAGGTAGTAATTTCTTCTGGACCCTCATGTCCCTTTCTCTCCTCTCATACACAAGCTTTTTAGATGCAAAGACTGCAAGTAAAGAACAAACAACACATTCTTCCTCCCCTAAAATTAATAGTGGCAATAAAGTTTTTTGGAATAAGTTCTTGCAGAAACTAGAAAAGAACTTGTTCCAGAACACAATGTTTGAGTGCTTTTCCATATAAAAACAAACAACAAACCTTACCCCACCACAATTTACTGTCTAGGACACTACCATGGAACATACTAAAGGTTTAAGGAATCATTCCCCCTTTCAACTGTTTTAGCAACTGAAGCATTGAATGACATTGCCATGGAAAATACAAGACAATTCCAGGTGCATGCACTTCATCATAAAAAGGAGTCAGAAAAAAAACCCTGAAATATATAACATACTGAAACTGACTAACTAAATCTGAACTGTGTTATTTTCATATTTGTGGTATGTTCATATCATTGTAAAATTAAAAGAAAATAAACTTCCTCTCAAGTATGAAAGGAACTACTAGGGTCTGAATTATCAAATAATCATTAAAAAGGACTCCTGTTGCCATAAAAAATTGCTCTGAACTTTTTTTTTGTTCATGCCTTGCTCCGAATCATTCAGTCTTTTGGATCACCCATTAGCACAATATCTAGACATTTAAGTCAAGGAATGGATTACACGTCATTCCAAGAATAATCAGATTTTTCAGTCTATTAACACTAACAAGAATTTCACAGATAAAAGGCATATAACCAAAAAAGTTATCACTAAGTTACCTACAGATAAATTGGCAACCTTTTCAACTATGGACCTTCCCTGGAATGCCAAAAGACTTTCCATCTTTCCTTAAAGAGTCAGGTGAGTTCTAAGACTCCTCTCAAATGGATACCCCTCCCTCCTGGGACAGGAATTTATCCTCAAGGGTCTGTTATTAGGAAGACAATCAAAATGGAATGGTGATTGCAGCCAGTGGGAGTTGTCTCCAGCAGAACTGGTGCTCAGACCAAGAAGATGAAAATAGACAGGAAGACAACCACAGACACAGAAAGCCCTGATCTTCCAGGGGTCATGTTACTGATCTTCAACACTGACCTTATCCCATTCTGCAATGGTGACTGACTTTGACAGAGCTCTCAAGTCTCTATTTCATGGCCTCAACCTTCTCAAAACCGCTCCAACTCATCTGATTCCACTTGTATACTGCATGACTAAGGTTCCTCAGCAACATACTTTGCTTATACTCAGCAAGGGATGTTCTCAATCTCTTCAGCATACTATTCAGCCATGGCTGTCACTGGCATATTAACAGCTGTTAATTTCTAGGACACATTTGAAAGCTTATATACCCAAGTGATGTTGTTATCAAGCATACTTCATTCTTATCCACAATTTTCTTAAGATTATCTTCAAGAAAATGTCTACTTTAGGTCCGGACAGCCAGTATCTGCCCTCGTTTTTAACTTGCTCTCTCCTTTTTCTCTTGGCCATTTGTCTAATCAGAATTTCAAATTTATTCAGGCTAAAGAACTTTTCTCTTTCTCCAGCTAATAGTCTTTATCTCTTAAAACCAACTGACATGCTTCTATATGTTTATGAGCATAACAAAGGCCTGCACCCTTTGCAGAAAGAGTTAAGAGTTACATGCTCAAAAACTGAAGATACCAGGAAAACTATTTTGGCCTCTTTTAGCCTACAGATTTAGCCAAAAAGCTAAATAATTATAGTGGAGTTCTACTTCTTTGCATACTGAGTAATCAAAACAGAAAGGGAAAAAAAAAAAAAAAAGAGAATCTTTTTTTTTCAGGTGCTCTCCCATGAAGGGAAAAAGAAAAGACTGAAAAGGCCATCCAGATACAACACTTATGGACCATAGCAATCTGGCACTCCAATGAGTTATCTAAAAGGAAAGAAGAAAGAAAAGGGAGAAGTATCTTCATTATACCCTGTTGCTTTTGCAAAAATGTTGAGATAGTAGTGGATAAAGTGGAAATCGTAACTGCTGGATTTACATAATCTGCTAGCAAGGTCATAAAGATCTGGATAAAGAAATACTAGTTAGATGAATCTGTGTTACAGCCAATATAGGCAGAAAGAGAACTCAGCCCTGATTTTTCAGGTTGGAAATAAGGTCAGGATCCAAAAAGAGTTACTCACCTGCAATTCTGTTCCACTGAAGGTAAATATTATATTAGAGCCACACTTTTGGAACTATCCTACTGCACAGAAACTATATTCTAAATACTCCAAAACTGAATTTCTCAAATGACAAATTGCTTGACCAGCAGATGGCATGCTCCTACACATTCTTGAGGCATAACAGCCATCAGCATATTTAATGTTTCTTTTTACTCAGATTTTAAAATTAAATAATTCAATTAAAAATAAAAGCATGTTTTCTCCCCAGGCAGGGAGGAAGGACGGATGTGTGGATCTATTATAACTATTACCTTCAGAGAAGAATTACAGGTAAATGTTTTTCTCTTCTTAACGACAAGTACAGTGGAATTATAATAGATCCACACTCTTGCGACTGAAAACTCCCGGAATGCATCTGTAAGAAATCAGTAAATAAAAAATGGAGTATAAAAATGGTATTTAACAATTAGTTAGTAGCATATATATCAGTCTAGAAACACAAGCATGGATAGTATTGTATATGGGGAAATAAACGCCTACCAAATCCCAAAACATCATGTAAATCTTTTGGAATGAAGGACTAAACAATTCTGGATCTAGTAATGAGTTTTATACTCCTAATACTACACATTAGGTTTGAATCCACAGAAGACTCCAAATACCTATGTGGTAAGCACTTAAAAATTTTAAGAATTTTTGAAGTAGTTTTACAAGCATATATGTTGTAATTGCACTGAGGCTGTCTATTTTGAGAGAAACATGCTTTCAGTAAGCTAAGGTATTACATGACTTTTGGCTGTTAATTAGAAGAGTTTGAAGTACATAGTAATGGACTCAGTTCCCCTCCAAAACATATACATAAATAAAAAAGAACAAACAAAACAAAAAACTCTATAACAACAACAACAACAAAGAAACAGACAAGAAACTACTTACATTCAGCTTCTATAATAGAGACTTCTATAAAACAGATGAGGAATGAGATCCTTACAAAGGGAGTTACTAGCTACAAATCCCTGAACTAGTAGAATTTGATTCGTACTCCCTTCTATTATTAATAGCTATTGGTTTCTGAAGTACAACTAGTATAAAAAAAGTTGCAGACATCAGAAGTAAGATTTTACCCTTATAATCGTTTGAAGAACGAAGACTGATAAAGAATACATCAGAAATGTTTTTTTTACCTTTCTAGTCTTAAGAGAATAAATACTTCATTATTTATATTTTAACTTGGGTAGTTTAACAACATTTAACCTATCTACTGATAGACTGAATCTATTGAGATCTTTCTCCTTGGATTTACATACCCATGCCCATCCAGTCTGATGTTTCCAACAAAGTCATAGAGATGTCGGTTTGGGCTCTCACATTCAATTCTGCCTGAAAGTCTCATTAAGCTTTCTATGTCCTTTACATCCGATGTTAGAGGCAAACCCTGTAAATGAAAGTTGTCATGATATTAAAAAAATCACTTTCCAATATAAAATTCTATGTATCATAAATCTGAAACTGCAAGACCTGAAAGTCACTATTCCTACAAGAATAAAATAGGACCACTGCATTTTGCTCTCATTCTGTTGGATGCTATGGAGAGTAAAAAAGTTACTTTGGTATCTTAAAATATCACAATGAAGACAGGGTCATAACCAATCATACAACTCAGCAAGAATGTCCCTACACATACACTGCACACTCAGTCAAAAACTGCCATTCCCTCCTGCCCCTCAAAGGCAATACTGCCATTAGTTGCTTCTTTCTGCAGTGCTTCTATCTCCTCTATCCTCTAAAAACAAAGCAAATACCCAAACTACAAATCCTTCCATGTATTCTCCCAAAGAAAACCTCTTGAAGTGGAAGGAATGGCTTAGGATTAAGTATTCATTCCTTCCATTTAATGCATTAAACAAAAACATTTAGGAGATAGCAATACCCCATAGCTTTTTACACAATCTATTAAAATTTCACAACCTTCTAAAATGAATGTTTATGTCCTAAAATGTTTTATAAGCAACAATAGACTAAAAATATTAGCAATATTCTCAAAAATGAAATTCCTACCTGTCGAATTTTTAAGTTTGTCTCACCGTCTAAGTTAGATGTTTCGATGTAGCACATGGCTTGTGGTTCACTATTAAGAAAAAAAAATCCTTAATTTTATATTATAATGTCAAAATCCATGAACTTTCTTTAATCTTTTAATACCTATTTAGGCAATCAGCTTTTTTTTTCCTTATCAAATCTTCAGAAATACAATAATTTATAGTCAAATCTGTAAAATTACCAACAGTACTCCACAGTGTCAGAAAAGTTTGCCAAAAGTTATCTTCTTAGATCAAGTGCTGCTAAAAATGCAGTGTATTTTTTTTTTTAACATGAGATTATACATAGGCGCAAATGAAGTACAATCGTAGTACTACGCCTACTATTGCATGCAGCAGTACTGTAGATACTAAAGTTTTCTTGTAAAGGCTTCTCTTACATAAAAGTCGATATTATGGACTTTTTTTAATCCAGTTTTTGAAATCTATCCATCCTCTTTATGTAATTTTAAAACACCTTTTTTTAATATAAATTAAAAGTTTTAAGTTTATGCAGAACATTACTGCTTTAATACTTTATCTATTTGAGGTATACTGATAAATGGCTTATGCTTTGTATTTATTTTTTTCAATACAATTTTTTGATGTGTAACACACAGCAGTGATTTTGTATGTTGCATAACACTTCCAGATTTGAAAACATAACCATTATGGAGGTGTTAACTAGGAAAACAGAAAGAAGGACAAAACGACTTTTCTGCAAGTAGATGGTAAACAAGAACAAGTTGAACAGGTCAGGATTCCTGAATTATTCCACTTAGCTCCTACCTTCTGGACATGAGGCCAGAGCCCTTATCTGTGATATAAATTAAGATCCTGTAAAGGACCAGAGTAATCTTTAAAAAAATCTTGCAACTTAAAAGAATTAATGTTTACTCTCTATATCTCTTCAAAGCTAGTATTTTTCCTTCTTTCTAGCATGGTATTCAAGAATCACTTTTTTTTTGAGTTTGTTTTCTTAATGCAACAGTGGCTACTGATAAGTGACTTATAACTTTATCCTGCAAACATGCTAAAACTATGTAGGTTATTCTAGCATATTTTTGTAAAGCAAAAGCTCTAAAATGTGCTAAATCATTATCATAAATTCCTTTCAGGAAAGTATTTTCTTCTTGGCAAACTTTTCTAAAAATATAAGTAACTTTTGTCTAGGTTGTTTGGCTGGAATCACTACTACAATTCTAGCGTTCTAATTAATTAATAGTGAAAATAAACAGTATTTTTGTGAAGCACTTTTAAGAAAGACTAAGGCAGCAAAGACATTTCAAGTGAGACACATGCTTAATGGTAATTACTTTAGCAGATAGCAGTGACCTCCAAAGCAAATAAATTACATTTAGATCAAGGCAGGCCCATTGATTTGTTAGGGAAAAACAAAGTCCAGCAACAGTGCAGACAATAGCATAAAATTGACACGTCTAAGAAACATGCATTTTGTCACAGTACACAAGAACAGCGCTGCTTTTGCCATTGCATGCAGCAGAGATTGTGCAACATTCAAATTTGTGCAGAGGGTCCTCTACCAGTCCTATCAATAATGAACTATATTCTTTGCTGAAAATATGAGTTGGTCTGAACATGTATATTCTTAATTTGCTTTAAGGAATTAGACATATATTTATCCCAATGTGTTTATTTAATGACAATTTGTCGGATAAAATTTCATGGGAATTGTGTAAAAACTTCAGAAGAAGGTCTGAAACAAGTTCTCATTTCTTGGAGTCTTATCATGCATTTACACTTTAAAGGATCTGCACTTTTATCAACTGAACCTTTTCTAATTTTATGAATGTGTGGGTTTTGTCTAAGAAAGACGAACAACAAAGCAAAGATTATCAGCACATCAGTGTTCTTCATATTTGGTATATGAGGACCCACATACACATATCCTGTGCAACTAGTTTATTCTAACCTTGATGACAGACTGATGAGATCAGCTGGGAGATGTTCCCCATTGGTCACTTTCACTACTTCCCCTACTGCCACCTACGCATCCCAGTTTGAAAATGATTAGAACAGAAAAATAAGTGATAGGAGAAAAAAAAGAAAAAAAAATAAAACAAATGGACAAAGACAAAAAGACAGAGTTTGAAATTATTAAACAAACAATACATGTTAATTAAAATGTCTGATGACATTTTTTTCAAAATCTATTTTAATCAGGTCAGAAACAAAAGAACTAGAATATTTCCATTTCTATTCAAGTGGATGGTTTTACTTTAAGGCACCATTTTTAAGCTGCAGAAAACACTGAGATTGAACAGTAAAAACAAAAAGCTGTTATGTTTATTTCTCAACTGTCAAAGTTTCTAGCCACTCCATACACTATTAAAAAAAAATTAAAATAAAAATCACAGCAAAAGCTGACTTTCCACCAGCATTTCTGAAAATGCAGGTGACAAGAACCCCTATGTGTCAATATGCTGTAAATGATTTTTTATTTTCTGTTTCATTTTTGTAATTTTCAATTTACAATGAAATTGCAAGAACAAAACAATAAATTCTCAGAGGTTTGCGTCCTTCCACTGTAAGAGATAGCAGGGTCTTAATTATTCTATGAAACTGTAATTCTCCAAAAACTGCTATTACTGGTAAGAAGAACTAAATAATATTAGTTTGAAATAAAATCAGGCCCACAATATGTTGCTATTGAAGCCTAAAATGTAAATGGCTATCAACAAACACCTGGAAAGCAAAACTGATGAGACCGTCTTCCTGGAGAATGTGCGGCCATGTGGAGATGAGATTCGAAGAACGAGAGCACATGCTGGTATGCGTGCAGAATTAGAGGCAGCGCAGTAGCACAAGGCTCTCTCTTGGCAGGGGAGCTGCAAAAGGCCCCCAGTTACATAACTAAGGAAGACATTTTAGCTGGAAAAAAATGCCAGAACCGGGCCCACGAAAGCAATCAGGATTCAAGGAGTCACCTTTGTAAGCTGGATCCTAGAAGAAAACCTGACCAGAAGATTCAAGGTGAGTAACAGTCGTAGTTGGGACAGCACGTTCTGATAAGAGGGGGGCAAAGCGAGGTGAAACAAAGAAGTTAACAGTCCTGACAAGTCCAGTAGTGGCTAACTATTATTTCAGTTTATCAACATACAGTGCAGGATTCCTATCGAGGGACAAGTATTGGAAAGAAGGCTTTGCAGGCAGGCTTTTGCAGGCTTTTACATTCTTCTATGTCTACAACTACAACTGGAGAACACTGCGATGCAAGTGTCCTCCAAATCAAAAATGGCAAAACAGTGAAGAAATCTAGGCAAAGACTCAAATTTAGGAGCTTACTTAGGAGGATTATAAAGAAGGTGCTCTGAGATGACGTAATCTGTTTCGCCTGCAAGACACTAGAGTTAGCATGAAAGAAGCTATTAACAGGCCAAAATGTTCTTGCTGCATGGTATACCATCCGTGAAGATCTTGGGGGAGCAGCACCAACAAAACTTACAAATGCTTCTCAAAGTGCAGAAGTAAAAGGTTTAGAGAGTATACTGAATAGAAAAACACCTGAAGTTATGATAAAACATTAATAGTAAACAAAGACTGTGGAAGAATTTACAGAATTATCTGGCAACTATTTCACACTTGATAATAATTTAATAGAAATGTTTTCAAAACTACTACACTTAAATTTAAGATATTACGGAAGATGGCATAAACCACGTATTAGTGTACACCACAATCTGTCACAGAAATGTGTAGGATCCTAAACTTATTAATTTTATGTATGAGTAGATTCATTACCTTCAGTGGGATCTTGGAGGGTTTATACCTAACCCATAATTATACATATTACAATAATGCTTCCATTTGTACCAGTAAAAAGACAGCTGTAATTGCATAGTAAGCATACAGTAATAAATCAAAATACAATTGATCCTCTTTAAGTAATCTTCATTTAAAACAAACAAAAAAATCCCAATTCTTAGAATATATCGCCTATTGACCTGATCAAATAGATGTTGAAAAATGTTCATCTTCCACATAGTAAGATGTGGATTTCTTAAATAAAACTGTCCAAGGAAATGATGATAAACAACCTCTGATTGCCCATGTAAAAACAGTTACAACATTTCACACTATCAATTAAGTCTTGCTTTCAGTGCTGAAATTATTCAAAATATATATATTACAGAATAAAGTGAAAGTTCAGCTCAAAGACAATGCCAGTTTGATGGTTCACATTTTATGTTCATGTTTTTTTTCCCCCGATTCAACTATCAAACTGGCGACTATATCTATTAAAACACATTTCTGTTGTCTGTAATATATCCATTTTAATTTATTTATAAGATGCAATTTGTTATGTACACATCAAAAAGCCAACTTGGTAAAATACAGCACTTGAGGTCCAAGTTTTAGGCAGAGAATCAGCCTTGTTTGCATTATACTCAATAACAAAATAATATTTTTTTCTTAGGGAGTAAACAGAATGCCAGTGTAGTTTTAGAACTGTAACTGACACAATTTAATGAAACACTACCTGAAATGATAAATTCCCAAGTGAGTAAAAGATTACACTCAAAAGAAGCCGCATTTTTGTTTATTCCTTATTTCCTTGGAGCAATCACAAATAAATAAATAAACAAATAAATAAATGCAGGGTAGAGAAACCAGCCTCTACAATATAAGCATCAGTGGGCATCTCTACCTTGATGAGAGCAGTACAGTGTCAGCAGGTATATACTCTTTGCCTTTTATTATAACTATATCTCCAACATCTACCTGAAAGAAAACTGGGAATTGGTTAATGGTCTCAAACAAAATATGTTATCCCTTTGTTTTAAGTACAGTAAATATTTACCTTGCCAAATTAGCTAGAAAAAATGTTAGAAACTTAAAACACTTCTAGAGAAGCCTATAGGCATTAGGTACTCAAAGACCTTGAATCCTTTGGAAATCTCTTCTTTAATTGTTCTTATCCTGAGATTGCCTATGCAATTCTTTACTTTTGCTAGTTATTGTAATAAATATTTTTTTGGAATACTGAAGTTGAGTTAAAGAAGAAATTAAGCTCCCTAAGGTCACGTTTCTGTTGTACCATGCTATAGCCCTTACCTTGGTTTCTTTCATCAGAATTTTCATCTGAATCTTGCCTCCAAATTATTGTGGATCAAATTTTGTTCAAGTTTTCAGGTGTGGAAACCAATAAAACTAAGGGACTAGATGGATGGCTTAACATTTACACCTTGAAAATTACCCTTAACAGTCCCCTCCTCTAATTACTACGTAATAGTCTTTAAAGCTCTTATGCTTTAAGCCAATGTAATTCTGCAAATACACCAAGTAAGTAGTTTCCAGAAAGAAGCTTCTTCCTTGGCACTCTAAATACTACTAAGGAACTGTAAAGCTTCGCCATATATGAATACTCCCAAGTCAATGATAATACTCAGGTGATTTCACTGAACTTAAAGGCTGTCATTTAATGGTAGCTCTGGCTGACTCATGACATCAAAACTGACTTAAAAGTACATTTTAATAGACAAATATTAACAAACACAAAAAATGACACGTTTCCCACAATAACAGTTAATTCTTATCAGTGATACAGATTTGGAGAAAAAGCAAATATTAGATCTGTATTATGCTCTAGAAGTCACCAAGAAAATATAAATACACACCTTTTCCCAGTGGACAATCTCCCATGCGCCATTTCGTAGTACTGGAGAAAAAAAAAAAAATCTCCAGTTGTACAATCTAACTGCAGTATACAGGTATGTGTTAGATTCCCTATGAAAAGTCATACAGACACAGCACATTTACAGAACATTTTACACAATGCCTTGTTTCTGTAAATTCAGGTCAAGCATCTCAATTATACAAAACTTTCTTTATATGATAGATGTTGCACCACAGAAACTTATTACAAGTTGAATCAGAACATTTTACAGTGTTTAATTATCCACTCAATCTGATACAGATTATATCATAATGTGGTGTTTTCTAATGACACTAGTAAGTGGAATAAAAAGTTTCAAAGTAAAAAAAAGTTATGAAATTATTATGGACAAAAAAGTAATCAATTCAAGAATATAATTTTGGTGAGTTTAAATAATGATGATGTTCGTACAAAAGACTGATGAAAAATCACCAGCAGGCTTCTTAGGATTCAGCTGTTCTTACTGCTACTGGCATGTCACAGAACTAATTAATATTGCAAGCACACTCCACTAGTCTAGTTTTAAGTATTACTCTACTTTAGAGTATTGCTGCTATGATACAAAAACCATGCCTCATTTGCCAGTTAATTGAAAACACAATCTTGTCAGGGAATAAAAAAGGTGCTTTTTTTTTTTCTTTTCTTTTTTTTTTTTAATTAGCATCAGTTACAAAGCTACTGAAGATTGACTTGTAAAAAGAAAGTGAAAATAAAATTTATAGACTTGTATCAATACTCAGATAGGTCCAAGAGACTATTCTCTTTCACTGTGCCTCTCAGCTTTCAAACTGTCAGGATGCTTATTTAAGTACCTGATCAGAGGATCCAATTCTCAGGAAAGCATGTGTTGATTTCAAAAAAGTGAATCAAAATCTAGGAATGCATACTGCCTTTACATCTAAGTCTTCCTTGAGGTTCTATCCCAATTGACCCCTCTTCTTGTATATCTCAATTTCTGTAAGCCATTAACTAACCTGATTCATAACTCTTCAGGAAGAGATAAGTTCTCTTACCTCTTACTTCCCCTAGATTTATTAGTGCTGACATGCTCAGGGCAATGGCAAATTCAGCAGTCTCCCTTTCAGACATTAAGCAAGCTATTTTCATGACTGTCTCACCAGCCAATTGATCATTACACAAAATCTATTTTGACAAACCATTTCCCTTCACTGGAAAAACTGCAGATCCAGAGTGAGGACTGGTTGTAATACAACAGTAAGGAACTTGACACAATTGATAACTGTGTCACCAACTACCAACTTCCATCCCCTTGTGTCAGCAGTACTGTTTGTGGGGCCATAGCATAAACCACATGAGAACTGATCATAGTTGAAAAAAACCACATATATACCTTGCAGCAATCCAGATGACTAAGTTTCAGTAGTAGCATAACTAACAGTGAAGTTCGGTATATCTGAAATGTAAATAAGCTGCCAGACATGGCTCAGCACTTCTTAAAAAGAACTGGCTGCAGAAGGACTTGCACTGCTGAAATACATCCTAGGGCAGCCAAGCTGACCTAACAGAGTACTGCCTCTGCAAAGGGAAGGTCCTGTTCTGCTCTCACCCCATGCAAAGGTGCATGACTTTCTGTGAGCTTAAGGTGTGCTGTCTTGTTGGACCCTTTGATATGCCTGTTTAACCCACTAAATGGAAGGAAGTGGTCAGCTTTTCTTGCTATGTTTGTTTCCTGCTGCTTTAGCTAGTTAAAGTCAGCTCACAAATGGATGAGTCAGATTCATGGAAACATGCTGAGAGACCTGAAATCTCAAGAATACTCTACCCCAGCACAATTAACATGCATGACACTGAATGTATTACATTCAATTAAATGTTTTCTTACGAGGGGAAAAAAAAAAGTGGTGCTGCTATAAGCTGTTTATATAACAGAGTACGTGCCCCATAAAGTCTTCTGCAGCCTGGCTTTCATGTTTATGTCTCCCATTTTTCAGCTGTCTCTAACAAATAGCTTTCCAAAGCATGCTCCATCTGCCCTGCGGAAGGCTACTTCACCACACTGCAGAAACGCATGCTTCATCACACCAGAGTGTATGACAGTGTCTAGTGTCTACGCATGCAGCTTCAGGAAACAAAATCATCCCTAATGCAGCCTAATAAATCAAAATCCTCTGCAAAAGAGTTTTTTTTTTTTTTTTAATAGTAATGAAAATTTAGAAAGTTTAGAAAGTTAATTACCTAATGTTAATTGAGATACAGATGGTCTTTTATGAACAGACAGATGAAGGAAAACCCGTATGAAGAATCCATGCAGGCACATCATTTTGTTAACAATTTTGTATGTTTAAAAGACAACTGAAGGCAGAGCTGGATATATAACACATGACACACACTGCTACTTTGCAGGGTTACAGAACTGCTGAACAGATGAAAGCAAAATTATGGATTACTATACTGATTAACTTCTTAATTATTGCTTTGACACTATATTTGACAATACACTTAAATATTGCTTTGACAGTACACTAAGATGAGCATTATGGTGATGTGAATCCTGCATTAGCTTAAACTTAGTTCTTGGTCCTAGCAATATTTTCTGTATCCTCACTACACTTTCAACTTCCAAGATGCTCTTTTGTATGCATGGAATACTCATGAATTTTAGGAACAGTCACCAGCAAAGAGTCTGATGAGAGGTAACCAAATAAAAGATGCTGGCAAGACAGCAAAAAAAAAAAAGTCTTATTCATGTAAATCTCTGTACATTCTGGACAAAAATTTGAAAAGGCATTTGGAGATTCACTACCATTTAAAATTGTTGGTTACAATATCAAAAGCTATGAATGCTTGTAGACATCCAGAATTCTTTCATCATTAAGCTTTCATTTTTTCTTTTTTTAAAAATGTATAGATAAGAGTTCTACTCCCAGTGCTTTCAGTCAACAGATTTGTGGCCCTGTCCTATTCTCTCCACATTTCCTACTGAGCTACAAGCTCAGTAGTTTCATACATTTTCCTATACATTTTCATACAATCATAGAAGGATTAGGGTTGGAAGGGACCTTAAAGATCATCTAGTTCCAACCCCCCCCTGCCACAGGCATTGATATTTTTCACTAAATCAGGTTGCCCAAAGCCCCAACCAACCTGGCCTTGAACACTTCCAGGGATGGGACATCCACAACTTCTCACAGAATCACAAGGTTGGAAAGGACCTTCATCATCTAGTCCAACCATCATCCTATCACCAATACTACCCACTAAGCTACTAAACCATATCTTGTAGCACCTTGTCCAGGCGCCTCTTAAAAACCACAAGGGCCGGTGACTCCACCACCTCCCTGGTCAGGCCGTTCCAGTGCTTGACCACTCTCTGAGAGAAAAAGGTTTTCCTGATATCTAATCTAAATCTCCCCAATCTCTGGGCAACCTGTCCCAGTGCCTTAATACAATCATAGTAAAGAATTTCTTCCTTATATCTAATAAAAACCTACTTTCTTTCAGTTTAAAACCATAACCCCTCGTCCTAACACTACAAGCCCTTTTAAAAAAACTCTCTCCATCTTTCTTGTAAGTCCTCTTTACACATTGAAAGGGTGCAATAAGGTCTCCCTGGAGCTGTCTCTTCTCCAGGTGAACAACCCCATCTCTCTCAGCCTTTCTTCACAGGAGAGGTGCTCCAGCCCTCTGACCAGCCTTGTGGCCCTCCTCTAACAGACCCATGTCCTTCTTATGTTGGGGGCCCCTGAGCTGAACACAGTACTCCAGGTGGGGTCTCACAAGGGTGGAGCAGAGGGGGACAGTCACCTCCCTCACCCTGCTGGCCACACTTCTTTTGATGCAGCCCAGGATCACTTGGCTTTCTGGGCTGCAAGTGTGTGCTCCCAGCTCATGTCCAATTTTTCATCCACCAGTACCCCCAAGCTCCTTTTCCACAGGGCTGTTCTCAATCTATTCATCATCCCAGTCTGTACTGACATTTGGGACTGCCTGACCCAGGTGCAGCATACCTTTTACAGTGAACTTCAAGATCTATGTATACTTTCTGTAGGCTTTAAAATTTATGTTTTTAAATAAGAAAAATTTCCAGTGCTTAGCAGTGCTAGGCTCATTATCTTTAATTGAGTATACCCCTCACTAAAAAAACTTAGGGTCATGTTTGATATCCATTTTTTTAAAAAAAAGATTCCATGCAAGATTCTGCTCTTTGTGATATTTTTCATACTTTCTGCAATCAAATTCACAGGAAACTCATTCCTCTTCTTTTTTTGTTTACAAAAACAGGACCAGCCTTATCAAGAAAGGCCTACCTAAGAACAGATAACATGAAAAGTTCAAGAGCAAGTTTTAACTTCCTGCTATGAACTTCCTACTTGAGAAGCATCTTTACCATTAGGACATACTAGTTAACATCTCCTTCACTTTCTGAGCAAAAGTAATCCTCTGATTTAATACTTCTTCTTTTCTTTATTAAAATCTTAAAAACAAAACAAAACAACAAAAAAACTGCATGACTGTGGTGGTTTTACCCAGCTGAGCAGCAGAACTCCACCACAACCGCTGTCTCACTCCCCCTCCTCAAAGGAAGAAGGGGAGAAAATATGATGGACAAGGGCTTAAGGGTTGAGATAAGGACAAGGAGGTTACTCACCAATTACAATCATGGGCAAAACAGACTCAACATGGGGAGATTAATATAATTTATTACTATCACTAGCAGACTAGAGCAGTGAGAAACTAAAAGCAAACTAAAAACACCTTCCCCCCACCCACCCTCTTCTACCTCCTCCCCTCGAGCGGCGCAGGGGAACGGGGAATGGGGGCTGTGGTCAGCCCATATCGCTGCGNGCAGCTCCGGCCCGGAGCCTGCTCCTGTGGGGGCTCTCCATGGGCTGCAGCCTCCTTCAGGCCACGTCCACCTGCTCCACCGTGGGCTCCTCCATGGGCTGCAGCGTGGAGATCTGCTCAATGTGGTACCCCATGGGCTGCAGGGGGACAGCCTGCTCCACCATGGGCCTCACAACGGGCTGCAGGGGAACTTCTGCTCCGGCGCCTGGAGCACCTCCTCCCCCTCCTTCTTCACTGACCTTGGTGTCTGCAGGGCTGTTCCTCACTCCTCTCTCTCCCAGCTGTTGTTGCGCAGCAGTTTTTTCCCTTTCTTAAATCTGCTCTCCCAGAGGCGCAAACAACACTGCTCACTGGCTCAGCTCTGGCCAGCAGCGGGTCCCTTTTGAAGCTGGCTCTTATCTGACATGGGGCAGCTTCTGGAATCTTCTCGCAGAAGCGACCCCTGTGGCCCCCCTGCTACCAAACCTTTACCACATAAACCCAATACAATGACATTCCAAATTTTTGGTTTGGTTATACTGGCAAAATAGCACAATATCTCTAAACAGACCATTAAATTGATTCTGTATTAAAAAAAAATCTACATAAAATCCATTCACCTTTATCCAGAGTTTTGAATCAGCATAGCAAAAAGTTCCATTACCCTTCCAATTCTGAAGTTTTCCAAATTGAATAATTCAAGAATTACTGGTTGGATAAAGTTATGCTTGTTGTACTTAGAATTTCATAGACTTTTCATCATCATCTGGGCCTACTAATCTAAAGTGGTGATTACGATCATTTAACAGCTACTGCATCACTTGAGTTAAATGAGTGAATTTTAAAGTTTCTTAGGAACCTTATAAGCTTACTCTAGAACATATTCTATATTGCATGGCTAATCTGACTGCAAATTGTTATTTCAACTGTTTAGATTCCAAATTCTGAAGAAATCTGCACAAGCAATTTCCAACTCATTTACCTGTGTACTCTGCTGTTCGGATTATGTTATTAGCATTCACAAAAACTTCAAAATCATCCCCCTACACAACCACAATCAATAAGCTTTAAAAAAATTCCTACCTTGAGTTTGTTTCTTGTTCACCGCATTATCAGCTTTATGCCTTTTCTGAATTAAAAATGCACAGTGGTTAAAGACTTCTGTTGACATGATAAAACATCCACACAAGATAAAAAACATGTTTTTTACTCCCTCCCACTATTCAATTTAATAAACAGATTTAAAAACATTTTTAACAGAACTATGGATTATTTGTATAGTCTTGATCAGGAAAGTCACACCTGGTTCTAGGCTAATAGTGTTCCAGTAAAATGTTCTTTCATGTGGGCAATCACTATTGGAACAAGTTCCTTGTACAAGGACATGGTGTATTTATGTTCCATAACTTTGCCCTTCCCTGCAACTGGGAGATGATTCTAATAGAGCAAAGATCATGAAACCATTCTTCATGTAAGCATCAGATACAGTCAAGCTATGACTGAGTAAACGTATAACTTCACTTCCACGTAAGTACCAGTAGACTTCAGCAAAAAAGACACAAACAGAAAATCTCCCCCCACCCCCCCAAAAGAAAACTGACCAAGGTGTGTCTGTTTTCACATGGCAGTTAGAAACCTTTTGATAAAAACCTTCTGATGCAGCTACTAACAGCAGCATTTTCATGGCATAATCAAACTCAGCTACAAAGTGCTTATGAAATTACTAGATTAAAAACAGCATGTAAGTCTAAAGAACTCTATTTTTCCTGAGCAGCAACATGATTTGGAAAATTAGTTTAGGTGGAATTAACTTCTTTAGGTAAGCTTTTTGAATAGAGCTACAGAATTCCTTCCTCTGAAACAAATTCAGAAGCAATCTTGTAAATGGAAACAAAAATAAGTAGAGCTACTTAAGAGACATTTCCAATAACATGCTGGTATGACTCTGAGCTAACAGCTCTTAAAAGACCAACTCATCACTTTGCAAAGACTAAGCTAAGGTATTATTCTTGAATAGATTTTCACAGATTATCAGCAGACCCTCCTTTCAAAACGATGGCTGATTTCACAGATAAACAGCCTTTGATCAGTGAGAAAGCATAGTAAATTGACCAAAGCAAGCAGTTATTTGCCAGCAGGGAGAGTCTCCTCCAGCTTGAAAAGTAACAGTTTAATTCCAGTTGCTTTCTGAGCTATACTGGGTGAAAATCATTGGAAACAGTCAATAACCTTGCATTTTACGTCACAAGTTTTGCTAGCGCTTCTGAACCACATATGGAAAACACATGCTGCTCGTGAATAATGTCTTCTGCTAACATCTGCGTCTTGGGATTACATCCCAGAAAAGGAAGCATTTGGTTCTGGAGTTGAAAGTATTATTTTGATAAGTAGATTTAATTATATCAGTATATAAGGCTTCTCATCTAAAAGCCAATTAATCTTACTTATCAGATGAAGATAACCATTCCTGGAGACCTTAGATATCATTCTGTGTAAAGAAACTAAAAGATAATTGAAATTAAAGATGAAGGGAAAACATATTGAATATTTTACCATGGAGCAAGTGGTAAGCTTTCCCAGGAAAAAAAGTACAGCTGTCACAGCCAGCCAAATATTCCTGCACGATATAACCAGCAGGCAACATTAAATTTCATACCTATTTGACTACAAATACAAAAAATAAAGTTTTTTTTTTCAGACAATGGTTTGTAAATCTCAGCTGTGTATGTGAGAAATTCCTGATGTTACCATCAGCTACATATACACACACACACACATATACATACACATACAGCCTTTTGATTAGCAGCTCAATTTTCCCAGTCAGCTACTTCATCTCATTCAGTTTCAAGTAAGCACTGTAGGAATTAACTACATGCTGAGGCAGTGTAAACTTACCAGAAGGAAAAATAATATTTGAATTGCCTTTAGGTAATTCTGTACTAATTAGTAATGAGAACTTTTGTTACTTAAGCTGACATATGCAAAAAACAAACAAAAAACCAACCCTAAACCCATTGCCTGGCTTCTGCTCCATGCCAAACTGTACACTTCATGTTGCAAAGAGCAAATGATAGAAAGAAACAAATGACATAAAAGAGGAAGAAGATGAGACAATTTTAAGGACACTCTGTACAGTAGCAGCAGCCTTAGTTTTATATTTGCCTAGACACTGACAGATGGTGTAAGTCTGTAAGCATTAACAGAAGAATTGTTAAAAATATCTGAAAGAGCATGAATTGATTTTATGACTTTAAAAGCCGTGTTTATGTAAAGGGTAAGCAACAAACACATTTAAGGAGAAGCTGACTACAGGGCAGCAAACATTGTAAATGCAAAACAGAATGAACACATTAATGGACACAACATTGTCTCTTGCAGGACCACTCAACTCTTTGGCCCAGGAACTTCATACAACCCAGAGGGACAATATATCTTGCCTACCATCCATTCTGAAAGTTAACTGAGGAGACCAAATTGACTGTCTCAGCTTGAAAGGCTGCTGAGCGCCCACCATTTCAGAGCTTCTCTGTAGCTCATCACCTTTCCTCTTGAACATGTTTCTGCACATACATTGTAATTCTGTTCAAATACAATAAACCTGATGCTCTCAGGAAGCCTACTCTTCATGTGCTGGGAAAAATTCCACTACTTGCAATGCTTTCCAAAAATTATGAGAGCAGCCCACAATACCAAGAACAAAGAACCTTGTCCTCTAGATGACAAGACACTCTCTGCTATATTACATCTAAATTCTTGTCCTCCACATAACTTGTCTGCAGAACTAGAACAGAACAAAAGAGGATGAAGAAACTCTTGACATCTGAAGAATGATTTGGTAAATCATCAAGACTAATTCCTTAGATGCAAAAGACACAGTCTAAAGCTAAAAGACTCATTTATGTTATTTGAATTAGAGACAGGTTCAATGATATTCTTTCAACAAAGAATGGGCAGGAAGGTACTAAGAAAACCCCAACATCCTTTGTTGGAAGCGAAACAAAGACTGATATTCCTTTTCTGACCTACAAAATAAAAGAAGTTAGAATGAACACTTCCGAGCCATGACAATATCCTAGCTCTTTTAAAATTTTCGTTCAATGGAAGAAGAAAACAAAACAACCACTACTACAAACACTGACTCGACAGAGTCCAGGAAAGCTAGGCATAGGTGGGCACCTGTCTAACAAGGACAAGCATTTCATTTGTGTTCCTGGCCACAAGACATCAACATATCACGCTTATCAACAAGATATGAAAGACTAACAGTAAATTGCACTGGGCTGGAGCACCAGGAAAAACTGAAAAGCCTATTCCC
The DNA here is from genome assembly GCA_013399475.1 of Chauna torquata. Classification (NCBI taxonomy): domain Eukaryota; kingdom Metazoa; phylum Chordata; class Aves; order Anseriformes; family Anhimidae; genus Chauna; species Chauna torquata. The sequence goes on along the minus strand of VXAL01019607.1, from coordinate 411,435 downwards.
CTTGCTGTCTACAAAACTGTGCAAAATCTAACAGTGAAACCAAAGATTTTATGCAATGACTTTAAAAAGAGACTCATCAGATGCATTGACCTGGAGATCACAGCTGGGGCAAATCTGTTTTTAAAACTTTAAAAGTGGCACCTAAGAGGCCTGTACTTATTTATCTAAAGTGTATTAAAATGAACAAGCTACTATTCTAAACATACTAAAAGCATTACATTATCATTCCACGAGCAAGTTAAAGGAGACTTTTTAGAAAGGGTCCAAAAGAATTATTTGGTTGTGAAACAAAAATCCATCCAGTTACAGGTATTGAGGTCAAGTGAAGATGCTTGAGACTGTACAATTTCCTCCATACTCAACTCAGAGTTCCAGAGTCTTATCTATTTGCTTAAAGGCATCTCAAATAAATAAGTAAAAATAAAAAGGATTCTGGGAAGGTTTTGTTGTTGTTGATTTTTTAAATCCTACCTACTTTATCGTGACTAAAGACAGAAGTTCTTACAAGTTTTCTATAAAATGTTGATGTCTAGTATTTCATTCAGAGATTGAAATTAAACCTAGCTTGCAAGTGTAATTACTGGGAGCAAAGGATTCTTTTCCTGCTCATGCAGGAAGAAAAAATACTTTTCCTACCCAAATAATTATTTAACGGTTATTTGATGTTCAAATAGATTCCACCTGCTACGAATTCAGTAGCTTCCAGTCTTCTTTTAGTAGAGCCTTTGTTCGAGAAAATTGGCAATATTCTGGACCTGACTGGTTTCCATGGAGTCAGCAGAACTTACTAGTTTTGGTTCCAGTTCACACTTTACCTAAAATATGCTTGTACTATATTAATGAGAACTGCCTGACTACAAACAATCTATATAATAAACAAACATAATTGTCACTGTTTTACCACGTCATTGTCACTTCTATATATAGTAAACACATTTTCAAATCCTAACACCATATTCTAAAGATTCCATCTTCTGAAGTAGCTTTAGAAGCTCTCAAGAACATCCAGAAGCCAAGAATCCAAAGCTGATTTCTTCTCAACAGAGGATTGTTCAACAAGTATTTTTGCAATATAATCTATGAAAAATGTGAAAGTTATATACAAAATATATGTTATTAAATACTTACAATATCCTCTATTATCTCCTTCACTGCGGCTACAGCTAAAATAAATAAGAGAGGGACCAATGTTGTGTAACGGCCTGTTGGTGATACATCTGGAATTTGCTATTAAAAAGAAAGAGAAAAATTGTGTTTGAATTCCTAGCTGAAAACATACTTTTAATACAAGAAGCAGAACCTTCTGGGCAAACACAGAGGAGGCAACTGGATTCACTATTTAGACACAGTACTGATTATTTCCAAGTAAGGTATTGTCTATAATCAAACAAAGCTGATACAACAAAATAACATTTACATTTTAAATAGAACACTATTCAGCAGTTACTTTCAGTGGTTTTAGTATCTGCAGAAGACTTTTGTTAGAGCGGACAACTACAAGGTATTTTTAATTCCTTAGATTTTTAATTTCTAAAATATATTTTGTATTGTACTAGTTACTAACTGACAAATTTCAAATAGCTAGACAACTGTAAGAAATCCACTTCTAAGCAGGTACAGGCACCTGCTTATGGGCAGGTAAGCGCATGTGTACGTAAAATGAATGCTGAGAGGATACAGCTACTTACGTAATATATACTGATAATTATTCATAATTATCTTTATATTGACTAGAGTTGTTAATGGCAACATTGGTAAGTGAGAGGATTCCTGCCAACATTGACAAGTGAAAGGATTCCTGCCTTAATAGGTTTAGAACAGGCAATGCAGCTCATATGACTACAATGAGATTTCGCAAGAAAAGAGCAGACTAATAAGTAGTGCCTCGATGTGGTTAGAATACATCTTCAATTTATCATAAAAGGTTTTGAAAAACAGCTAGCATTATTTATGAATTATATACATTTCTTTTTGCTACCACCACTTTGTGCACCTGAAAGAAAACAGGATGTTTTATGTATGTATGCTATGTTTCTTGGAATAAGATGAATATACATCTATTTTCAAAGTTACCCTAGATCACGTTTTCAAGCGATTATGCTTGAAACCAGGCAGAAAGTTAATGGACAATTGTCTATGTGTCAGCTGCAGGGCAAAGAGATCTATCACTTCTCCAATTACTTCTACCCTTTCATTCCTCCTTACACATATGCCCAAGCATCCCCATTCCAATTACACATTATTTTCCAGGTAAAATATGAAAGCAAAGGGGCACCAACTCATATCCTGGTTCCATTACTCTGTATTTGTTACTCCTGCCTCTGTGATGTCACTGATAGCTTGATAGGAGATGGTGGACTTGTAACTCCATGATTGCTTCCTGTCATTCGTCTTGCTACACCCAAACCACTCACCTGCCAGGTTCTCACCCAGTCATTCCAAGTCTCAAATAGTTTCTGAAACCTCACATTCTACATCTGCTAGCTTGAAGTGCAGCAGCACCACAAGTAATGCTGCTGGACCATTGGATTAGCCTGAGATGTCACATGGGGTCAAGAGATTGCTTAGAAATCACAGGTTTCCAGGTAGACAAAGCTAATGAAACCCTCAACTTCTGATTCTTTTTTTTTTTTTCCTCTCTAAAAAACAGTGTAAGCTTCCTGTACAGAAGCATCCTACAAAACTGTTCCAAGCACTTCCGGCAAAGAAGCCTGAATGAGCACAGAGTAATCAACTTTCATTTGCTGAAACATCTAAAGTAAGGGAGGAAAAAGTACACATAGCAGTGTATGTACTTTTATTTTAGTAAGTTTTGTTTGGTAAGTCAGTTTCTAACACAATGATCTCCACAACAGACAAAGCAACACATTCTAAAACATGCACTAGAAATTACACAGAAAATGTCCTTTTTATCAAGTATTTTTATAATACAGAACTAGCCAATGGTAATTATCACTGTGCCTGCCCACAGTTCAATCTTCATTCCTCATCAGCTATCACATTCACAGAATAGTATACTAAAACCACAATCTGCTTTAATTTTATCAACTTGAACTACTATAAAATTAAAATATTCTAATATATCTGCAAAAAGTTATGTACTTCTTCAAAAAATTCTCAGCACACTTGGTCAGGGATAGCTATTTCACAGGCACCCTGTGAAACCGAAAGAAGCCACAGCGGTAATACGAAAACAGTTTGTGCTTTTTTCCAAATCAGCACAGCTAGCCAGCTGGCAAATGCCCACTACAGTTCTGGACTCTCCTGTTGTTTTTCTTTATCTAGGCTCAACTTTAATCCTTATCATCTACAGTTTAAAAATAAATAATCACTTCTCAGCTGCAATTTCAGCTATACTTTACCTGTTTTTACAAAGAAATCTGTGTGTGTATTGTTATCTCCAAGAAAACATTACATATAAAATAGAATCACAGAATATCCTGAGCTGGAAGGGACCCACAAGGATCATCGAGTCCAACTCATAGTTCTGCACAGGAGCACCCAAAAATCAGACCATGTGTCTGAGAGCATTGTCCAAATGCTTCTTGAACTCCATCAGGCTCAGAGCCACGGCCACTGCCCTGGGGAGCCTGTACCAGTGCCCGACCACCCTCCCAGTGAAGAACCTTTTCCTAACACCCAGCCTGAACCTCCCCGTCACAGCTCCACGCCGTTCTCTCGGGTCCTGTCGCTGTCACTAGAGAGCAGAGATCAGCGCCTGCCCCTCCACTCCCCTCGTGAGGAAGCTGCAGGCCGCCATGAGGCCTCCCCTCAGGCTCCTCTTCTCTGGGCTGAACAAACCAAGTGACCTCAGCCGCTCCTCGTACATCTTCCCCTCCAGACCCTTCACCATCTTTCAGCCCTCCTTTGGGCACTCTCTAGTAGTTTCATGTCCTTCTTATACTGTGGTGCCCAGACCTGCACACAGTGCTCCAGCTGAGGCCGCACCAGCGCAGAGCTGAGCGGGACAATCCCTTCCCTTGACCGGCTGGCAGTGCTGTGCCTGATGCACCCCAGGGTATGGTTGGCCCTCCTGGCTGCCAGGGCACGCTGCTGGCTCATATTCAACTTGCCATGGACCAAAACCCCCAGATCCCTTTCCACGGTGCTGCTCTCCAGCCTTTCATCCCCCAGTCTGTACGGATAGCAGCCAGGGTTGCCCCTTCCCGGACGCAGAATCCAGCACTTGCTCTTGTTAAACTTCATGCAGTTGGTGATTGCCCAGCTCTCTAACTTGTCAAGGTCTCTCTGCAAGGCCTCTCTACCCTTGAAAGAGTAGAGCTCCTCAACAGCTCCTCCCAATTTAGTGTCATCTGCAAACTTACTTAGTATATCTTCAAGTCCTGTATCCAAGATAAGACACACAAAAGAAAACAACACCCAAAATAACAAAACCGAGAGTTCATTAAAGGTATGTCTACACAATACAGCTATTCTGTGAGGCTAACTACCACAGAAAGAATGGTATACCAACATCAGTATTTCTGCGTAACACTGTCTATGGTATTAATGCTGTCTCAGTAAGTTTCAAACATTAGCATCTTATTGTTGATCTTACCTGAAGTAATGCAATAAAAAGAAAAAATGCATTAGCAGCTCTTCTGAACTGGGAATAAAGGAACCTTGGCAGGAAGGTGATTATGTTGTACTTTGCAGTGCTAAAAGAAAAAGACAGAAACATACTATTATTATAGTATGAAAAATTTTCAAATGTATTCCTTCCCTCTCAGTTATACAAGCTTTCAAATACAACAGAATCTTTTATGATTTCTGTGCTAGCAAACAAATTTGGTTTTGACTAGAAATCTGAAGACTTCCACAGACATTTCCACAGACTTCTATGAACTAGCTAACCAAGCGCTGAATTCCTAAAGTGTGCTGAAAGTGCCCATCATCCACAGAAACTGTTGTGAGCTTCAATTTTGAGGCAACAAATTTCCTTGTCACCTCTGCATGCTCTGTGCAAAGTAGTCAAGGTCTGCTGTGACTCAGTTACAGGCAACAAGGAGAGGGAAAAAAAATGAAGAGAAGCAGGCAAGTGGTTGGTTGCACCGATACAGCAGGTAATACAGGACCTAAGCTCTTACGCCCCCAGAACAATACCTTACCCAGCAAGCTATGGCATATATTTGGTGAGCAATTCTGCACCATGGCTCAAGTGCAGACAAAAATCTTGGGGCAAGAATTATCAGTCAAGCCAGCATAATGAGAAGGGTGCTAGATCAAAACTGAGGAGATGTGGAGCTTCTGCACTGCATGTGAATTTTCATGATTTAATGCATCCTGAAGACTTAAAAAAAAAAAAAAATCTAACAGGATCAACTGTATTTAAATGGTGCATATAACAAACTAATAAAAATGATAATAGTCATTAAAAGATAAAAACCTATAACCTTCACTGAATGGAAAGTTTACCTTTTTTTAAAACTGAAATATTAGATATTAAGAGTAATTTTGAAGTTTAAAAGAACAGAATATAGTTCATCCTAGTGTAATTTATCTCAGCTAAGGCATCAACACAAAATGTTTGAACACCCAGCTTTTTGTCCACCTTACACTGATTTTAAAAACAGAATGCTACCATCCCGAAACAGTAACAGTTAGAACAATATCACCAAAGAAGTGACAGACAAAAGACTAGTAAGAATATTTTAAAATCCTTTTAAAGTTAACATTTACTTTAACTTTGCATAAAAGAGTCAATTTAAAGGTGGAATTAATATATCCTATATGGAGATAAACACTGTCAAGAAACAAAGGAAAACACAGAAAAGAGGTCACATACACAAACAAAAAGCATTATAAAGTATCTCAAGTCCATTACAAAAAAAACCTACCACATTATTCTTAATGTCTATAAAATTTCTGCATGTACCAAATGTACCTTCAGAAAACACACCTGCTTGAGACAGGGATATCTTTGCCATTCAATTACTTTGAATTTCAATAACAGAACTGAAGGACATTATCAGATCTAGATATATGTTACTTATGAGTATTCAGTACATTCCCTAAAATTCAATTAAAAAAAAAAAAACAAAAACAGAAATAATCAGTAGAGTCCTAAAGACCAAAATTGTCTTGGAAATTCAAAACTAGTTTCATAAGCAGCAACAGCATCTTTGTATCTGGTTGAGTGAAAAAGGCAGAGTTTCCAAAGCACAAACAATGCCATGTTCAAGTGAAGCACGTCTAAGTTGGCTACCAGAAATACGTTCAAAAACGAAAGATAAACTGAACTGAAAGCTGTAGAAAAAATCCATACTGTAGGGATATGCCAATGGTGCAGCTGTAAAGGTCCCATCCAGGTGTTCCCCACTCAGTTCTTAAAAATTCTGAAGGTCAGGTTTGTATATGAAACAGTTTTGCTGTTCTTCTAGTCATTCCACTTCATTCCTCCCTCCAGAGTCAGAGACCATTACTAGTGGTCAGAGGAAATGGCAGAGGTGGAATAAACAGAATCTTTTCTTCACTTTTGCTAAACAGTATGCAACATTCTGAAATTAAATATGTATTAACAAAAACACAAGTTATTACCTGACATGATTATTGCAGAATTTGGTTAACTGGGGCTGATTGATGAATATAGTTCTCAGTTCTTCTTGATCAGCTAGAGAAGTTTTCTCTGAAACATCATCTGTCTTCTCATAGCCTGTAAAAAAAAAAAAAACACAGCGGGATTTTTAATATAGATACATAAACAGACATACACACATACACACACAAGATTCAAGGCATTTTACGACAAAAAAAATACATCTATTGTGAATGTGAACTCAATTTTTTTTTTTTTTTACAATAACAAGTAACATTCATTTAAAAAAATAAAAAGTTTCAGCCTTTTAAACTATATTTGTAATTAGATAGAAAGATAAAAGGTATGTAGTCAAGAAGCTTTGTAAAGCTATGATAATGAACAATAACTGTAAAATCTGCTGAATTAATGAGCACATTCAAATAGCTTGTGCAACTTCATGGCAACATGAAGTGAACTACGGACCGTTGATGCATTTGAATCCAGAAGTGAGCATACCAAAAAACTAACAAACAAGCAAACAAAAAATAAAAAACAAAAAACACCAAAATCTCTTTCACCTCTCCCAGCTGAGTGATTTTACTTCCAGTACTGGGGCAAATAAATATTTAAAAAGGAAGATGCCAAAAGAAATATACGTACAAACACTAATGTAAGAAAAGAGCAGAAGTTTAGGACTGTACCAATAATGAAAAAGCAGTTATCTGCCACATAAGCAATGTAAACTCAGGAAATCTCCATATTGTATACAGATCATTCAACAGATTAGTTTCCAGTTATGCATGTAAAATTTAGCATTGCCTGTTGCTGAATTCAAAGGAAAATCAAGTATTTAAAGGGACATTTACTATAGCTTTTATACAACTCATTCCGTACTTCTTGGTCTATTTTCCTTCCCTCTATCTGCCCAGTATACACAAATCACAATTTCCCCTTTGTGCTTCTTTTAAACTAAATTTTTACACACACAACTATAGTAGTGTAACAATTAAGAGTTTGTGTAAGAATAAATATAGAAGTGAATTTCCTACAAAAATCTTGCAAAAGTCTAACCATTAATCTCAATGTTAGAAAAACAGTTCACTAAGAGGATGTCTGAACAATGAAATCAATCACAAAATGTGTCTAGCACAGCTACCTCAAATCAAAATGACTAATTCTATTTATTTGCACAAATCATCTGTTCTGAGAAATACTCATAGAAAATTCATGGTCACAACTAAAACTAAATAAACGCAGAAAACCAATGCAATGACACATTTAGATCAATTACATTCTTCCGGTCCTCAGGAACCTCCTCAGACCACCATGAGTTTTCAGAGATAACTCAGAGTGGCCTAACAGTGAGATCAGCCAGCTCCCTTAGCACTCACAGATACATCCCAGCAGAGCCCACGGACTTCACATCCCAGCAGAGCCCACGGACTTCACATCCCAGCAGAGCCCACGGACTTCACATCCCAGCAGAGCCCACGGACTTTTGTATTTCCTGTTTGAGTGTTCCCTAACCTAATCCTCCTCCATTGAAGTAAGTCCTTCTTGCCCCAGACCTTCCCACCGGTAACAGGAACTTGCAGTTCCCAATATTATTACACAAGAAATCCCCACTACTACATTCGCCAACTGGAATTTATTTCCTCCCTTCCAGCTCCCCCTGTGAAAGGGGCGAATCCAACACATTCCTACTCAAGCTTCAGCACACATCTCAAGCATACCCTTCAGAGGAAGGGCAGCCAGCCTAACACAACAGACTTGGCCCACCGGAACAGGTGCCATGCACTACTCTTTGACTTAAGGAACTACACAACCGTATGCGGCAGACTAAGCAAGCCATTTCCTATTCCTGTCATTAACTGCCCTTAGAGAGGCAACTCCTGTGCGTGACCTTCAGCACACGCTTCCACAAACACATGGCTGTAACACAACTGGATATAGGCACACCTTTAAGAACATGAGGTTTTCAGTCATCACAGGTGCACATCTGGCCACATGGTTATACCCAAATCTGAATCCATCACATGGCAAGTGCACCTTCATCCCAGGTATATAACACTTTCCAATTGCTTGATGAAGGAATGCACATGAAAAATAGCTTCTGAGAGAGAGCTTTGGTGGAAAAGTTGGAAACTATTCTCTCAGAAGTACCAACCTAGCTTGACTAAGTTCTGGAAACAAGGAAAGAGTTCACATATTTGCAGAAAATACTACTTTAATTTTTCAGCATTAATTTTAAAGCTTCTCCAAGTACAAACCTTGAGTACACACACTGATAGAGTTACAGCAAATGTTAGCAGGCATTAAACATTATTATTATTATTATTATCTGTTTGTTTAAAAGACCAAGGAACTATAGCCATTTGTTTTCATATATCAGTATTAAGGCATTTACTTGTTCTTCTTTAAAAAAAAATGACAGCAAAAAGGTGCTTAGGAGCTTCATAAACATTTGCTGCCTTCCTTTCTATTACCTTGAGTTCATGTTTTTCAATCTTTACTTAAAAAGGCATCCTCAGAAGTAACCTCTGAGCCTCACACACAGCTCTCTGTAGCCTGCAGCTTCAGTAAAAGGTGCGTTAGACTACTCTGAAAGCTTTAAAGGTTACACATCTCTCTCACTTCTCTGCCTGAACTTTGAAATACATTCACTAGAGTACAAAGACTACACTGCCACACAAAACTCAGTATCAAGAAGTTAAAATTTTTCTTCACTTCTGTATGTGTATACACATATAAAAACTCCTAAGAGTTCATACATTACTGAAGTTATTATGTTGACAAAAATGGTAAATACGCTTAATTTAAATTACTGTAATGTTTTCCAAGCAATGAGACACAAAATGCTCTTTGAAATGCTCTACCTTCATATACAATTATCAGAAAGAGTGCAAAGAGAAAATAAAATCGTTGAAATCATAATTCAGCATTTGATAAAGAGCTGCTACATCCTTCCCTCCCACTCTGGCATTTCTTCACAATATACCACTTTTTGGAACAGTATCATTACGTCTTGCTTCCACTACCTATCCAAGAAGTTCAGTCAAGAGTTAGCATACCTAGGTTTCAGCTCCTCCGTAGCTATGCATTTATCCTGGTCAGTAAGAGATGCCTTACGCCTGGTCAGAAATTGGACATACTCTTCTTGCCAGGAAGTTGCTCATTTTCAGAACTACCGAAGGCGAAAGAAAATTCTGTGCTGCACAGCTGTACAATAAACAAAGCCGCAGGCACTTTTTCTGGGCTCTCTGCATGCCAGAGGTCTTCAGGGACACTACTACTCTGGCCTAAATGCAAGGCAGGTCTAGCCTAGAACTTTTTTTTTTTAAAGCCTATATATTATGTTTTATAGGTGAAGTTTCCCACTAATTTCTCAAGACATAGGACCATATATTCATAGCTATCACCTTGAGTGCGAATGGGAGTTTCTTTACATGATGCATCCACTAGAACTGCAACTAAAAATCTATCATATTCCCAGGGTTTGTTTGCATTCTGCATCTTCAGAAAACCATCATAAGGCATTTCCAATTTCTGCCGCCTCACCCACACTCATCTAGTATAAACAGATTAAGTCATCAAAAGCTTTACTTAATTATAGTCACTTTTTCAAATATGACCCGCAAGGAAATCTTCAATATGTTTTATCTACATTAGGTGAATAAAGAATGTGACATCAAGTTGTTGGTACTCAAATGGCGCAAAGTAATGTCAGGCACTAAAGGTAAAAAGGGACATGCTTTCCAACAGGGAAGGAAATTACACACTATAATAGTTAATACATTAATTTGAAATGCCTACCAATCTACAGTCAAGGTGACAGAAATCAAGACTGCAAATTTGTTCCACTATTACAATGCCTGATGCAACCTGGCACCTGATGGGAAATCACGTCTGAGACATGCATTATTTCAACTACTCACTTTCAAATACGAAGGAGGACATCTATCAAACTGCACTCACAAACTTGAGTCTAACTGCATTATATCACACCCAGACTTTTAAGAGTCACATTTCTATCAAATTTTGCAAACCAAATCTATAGGCTAGAACTTAATTGCTCACTAACCTTCAGTGCAGCAGGCTGCATAAAAGCTGACCACTTTGCAAAAACGAAGCTACTAAGTGCTGTATTTCTGCCTCGAGAAGAGTAAGAATCCATTGGCACCAAACCAAATTGTAAGAATTCAGCCTACTAATCAAATAAGCAGACACCTGTCTCAAAAATGCTGCATGCAAGTAATCACAAGGACACATGAAAGCACATCCATACTTAAGAATGGAAGAAAAACTTCACCAGATCATCTCTTGGTGAAAGTAGCTACATTTCTAGTGAAGGAGGTTTAAAAAGATGGATTTAACAAACAGCGAGAATTAAAAAAAAAAGTTGGCTGTCTGTAATCCATTAGAAGGTTCCAAGACAACATTAGAATACTGATGCAAACATTCAGAAAGTTGACAATGAAAAAAACAGGAAAACCTGGAGTACAGAATCCAGACAGGAAAGATAAAAAATTGAACACATGCACAGTAAATAGCAAAGCATCAACTGTTACATATATCTGATTATGAAAAAAATACTGTGCAGAATATGAGTAAGAATGTAAGATGAAGCAATCATTCTAATCTCCTTTTTAAAAAGTACAGTCATTGCCGCGTTACAGATATTCAGCTGATGCCCACCTAACCTGTTTCTTGTTTGTTCATCACACTAAGTGACCAGAAAAGCATTGTTCCAGGGCTTAAAATTAAAAGTAGCATCACCCTATATTGGCTTTTATCTAAGGATGCAACAAATTCTGAAGTACCACTTAGTAATAATTCTGAAGTCTTAGAGCGAGCCAGCATGAAACAGCAATTATCACACTTCAGACAGGAATTGAGATGTTGCTCTAAGTAAGACCTGTCATTCAGAAAGAACAAATATATTGCAAGACCTTTCTTCCTCTTTTGTGGCTTGTAGCATTGCTAATATTTAACCAGAGTTGAATTATCATACCGATTCTATGACACATGTTCTTACCTGCGCCCACTGCCAGAAAAGCATCTGACCTGAAAAAACTTGCAAGTCAGCACTTTAAAAAGAATAACTGGAAATGCCAACAAATCATACTATTCTGACAATTTATTATGCAAAACTGGTAAGTTTTAAAGCTAATTTCCACTTAATATTCAGAATTACATTTCCTGATAATATATTCTGATTATTAATTTTTTTATTATTTCATTTATGTCCCTACAGGGTCAAAACAAATAAAAATGTGCTTCGACATCAAAGGAAAGCAATTATTACTCTAATCAAAAAGTTTGTTTACAATCCTGTTGCATAAACTAGAACTAATATCGTGTTCTGCACTTCAAAGTTATTTGCTAGAAGAACAAAGAATGTGGAAGTTATTGATGAATAAGCAAAAAACTATAAATTTCTTTCAAAGCCACTTAAATAACTGAGATTTTGATTCAGGATTTCAGGATTTCCTTTAATCTGTTCAAAATTAAAGAACTGAACTAAAATACACATGAAAGTGTAGAAAGGCAAGAAAAAATTGGAAACGGTGGGAATTTGGAGAATACGGAGAACAGGCAGTCATTTGCCAGAGTACAAGCAGTACCTGAAAAACATTCATAGTAAAAAGTGTATTTTGTATAAGATACATACTTTCAGTTTTGCCAGCAAAAAAATAACATCTTCAACAACAATGAAACCCAAATAAATCTCACAATATTTGCAGGGACTCTTTCTAAACCAGTTTTGGTAATAAAGTTTCTAAATTAATAGTTAAAACTACAACAATAAATTCTAAACAGTAAACACTGTCCAAAAGTTTTTCATATTTCTAAGTTTTCCTTTACATACATGAAGAAACAGATGAACATAAATACAGATAGCCTATACCATGGAAAGAAGGAGGAGATAGAAAAACACTCACTCAAATCACCAGAAGCATTTTAATACACTTCACTTTAAGGTTAAAAACCTTTTTTATTCTCAAATTATAGCATTCAAGAGCTTTGAAAGCTGGCTCTGTAGACTAGAAACTCTTACACTTCAACAAGTAGCTGAAGAAGACAGCACAGTTCAAAGATGGTATCACTCTGAAAAAGAAGGTGCCTTCCGAGTTATTTGTCATAATGTCACAATAAAACTTTGATAATACAACTGGCACTTGGAACCTGCCCTCTGTACCTCTGAAGAGTTAAAGCACAGAAGGGAATTGCAATTTCTAACCTGCCGGTACCGCTGAGGCTGCCAAGCCTGCACTGTTAACTAGACCCAGTTTCTCCAGTTGTGAAGCACTGGGAATCTCAACATAGTCTGCAAAACAGAATTGTCAGGAAAAAGAACAGACTCAAGTGACAATAACGAGCACTAGATCTGGTAAAAATGGTATATAGTCCAATAGTCCGGTAGTAGAAACACCTAAGGATATATTAGGCATTACAAAAATGGATAGTCAGCTGAAAACAACCTGAAGACTACCACAGCACTTCAAAATAATTGCCCTCTTCATAGGAAAGTCATCACATCTTGCACAAGGTCAGCTTCACCTGGCTTCCGTACAGGCATTTGCCTCCACTGATGTGAAGAATTAACGTTGTTGGCAGACAGCAAGATGGCACCTCAAATTCCTACCCTTTCTGTGGAATCTAATAGTTCACTGAACTTCACCAATACATGAAGGAAGTGTTAATGCTTCTATTTTCAGATTAGAGAACCCTAATAAAAACTGTCAACCCTAATTCCACTCTCCCAGAGTATATCAAAAGAAAAAAAATAAAGCTTTAAATAATTCTATTTCATGTTATTTAACAGATGCATATATTAACTGTGTAGCTACAAATAGTTCAAACAAGCATAGTTAATTACTGTATTAACTAACTCTGTATGTAGGCTACACTACTCAAAGATTTCCCTGTATGTGTTGCAACTGCAGAACACATGACACAGATGCCATTTCCATAGTACCAAACATCTGAAACCCATGCAAGATTCTGAATTAAGGTTACCAGTGGTGGAAACACATTGTAGACATTTCCTAAATTAGTTTAGCATGGCCAGATCTTTCATGCCTCAAGCAAGACTTCTTTGGTACACATAGCAATTCTGTAGAACTGCAGTGTTTCCTAAGGTGAACCGCAACAGGGTTCTTTACAACAGGGACAACAGGCACAAAATCTATTAAAATAGGATTATAACCATGCCTGGTTATCTTTCATCAGCCATGAAGAGCACAAGATCCTGCAGAGGTTTGGAAGAATACCACCAAAACAGTAGCTGCTCTTTAACCAGATTCTTTTCTCTACGCAGGTAACACATTGTCTTACAGATGTTAAAACACCTTCAATTTCTATTTTGTAATAATTTACAGGCTGTAGTATTACACCCTCTGTGACTGTCAACCAATTCTTGGGAATGATACATGTGTGCATCATTCTGACAGGTCTTAGTTTATTCTATCTGAGCACAGCAGCTGATTTTCTCTAATAACAGTATTGCTATCTCTTTATGCCAGAGAGAGCTTAGTTCTGAGACGATGTCAAGGCAGTCCAGACTGATAAGGTAACTCATGATCCATGGAGAAGGTCTCCAAAGCAGAAATTAGTTGCTGCAGTGACAAGAGAGAAAAAAATGAGGTTTTAATCCCATACAATACAGAAATTCTAGAACAAAGGAAGTAATATCAGCTTGTCTGTCAGATCTCCTCAAGTCTTACGCTACTGTAAGGAACGGCCCATGCTATAACAGCACTTATGAGAACTGCTATTTGTGATTACAGTATTACCAGTGACTTCCAAGGAACATACCGTGACCTTGCCATTAACAAAGAGCTTCCTACTCTCCACTGTAGGTAAGACTTTGGTGGAGGTCCAGAAGGCAGTGTTACCATTACTTTGCACAGTGTTTAAGAAACTCGTGTCATGGCCAGAGCTAGGGTTTTATAGTCACTTTATTTCGCTTTCAAGTGCTAGGGATGACACCCACATTGTAGAACTCTCCAGTCTCTTTCTTAGAAAATAGTAACATTTACTGATGAAGCACTGTTTAGAAATACCTGCCACACAGCCCAAGTAAACCAAATTTGGAAGCTATTTATCCCAAAAAGAAAAAAAGAAAAGACTCATTGACATTGATTTCACTGTGAATGAACTGAATAGAAACAAAATGAACCAGTAAGGTTCACATTAAGATTAGAGGCACAGTAACAGTTTTTCAATGACTTTTCCCTTTGAGTAACGGTATACACAGTAAAGCACAGTACAATGTAGTAACTCTACTGCTATGATGAAAAGCTATCACATCATTTTTCCAAGTTATGTTTTTTAGAAGGAATTTCATATCTATTTTTAGTCCTAACAAAGGGATTTTGAAGACACCTATTAATCCCTGTATTCAGCTGTTCTACAGTCATCCAACCTTGAGCACTATTCACATAAGCTAGATTTTTTTTTTTCCTTTCACTACGTCTGCATTTCTTAGCCATTTGTGTTTAGGGAACACAACATTTGTTCATTTAATAATCCTCAAGATTCCTGTAATTATATCATTTTGAAGAAAGCACAAATAAATTGGGAAAATTGATGCTAAGCTTTCATTGAAAACCAACTGACTTGAAATGAACAACTGGAAAAGAACTGAAATTCAGAGTATTCAGACATTTAGCCAGTCCCATTATACACATCTACTAATTACTGTGGGTACAGCATCACAGCTACTCTGGTTGTAAGCGCATTTCAAAAGCATCCCTGGAAGCATGCATCTTTTTTATTGCTTCTCAGAAAGATGTATTCTACTTTCTTGGCCAGTTAACATTGCCTAGGAAGTAAAAGGTAGAGCCTCCTACAAGCCTACTTTTGGGGGAGAAAGGCACATAAGACGGTAGGAACAGAAAAGAATGTCAAGATAACAGCCTATTGCCAATTTTTTTCCTTCACACTTGCTAGCATAGGAAAAAAAAAAAAAGTAATCTGTTTGGAAGAAGGAGGAAAGATACAGGGAGAAACTTTTTACTCCCCTACATAGCCAAACAAAGACAAAGAATATTCTACACGGTCCTGATTTAAGTATTCTAACAGCCTGGTTGAAGTGCAAGACCTTTAATACAGTCAAAGGAATAAAATCTGTATACCCGTCTCATGAAGTATGTATCATTATAGCGACACTGCTATCATGAATTACCTACAGTAACAGAACTTAATAAGCTGCCCCAATGCATGGCTTCTTTCGTGTTTGTGATTTCACGCTTTATTTCTGTATGCAATAAACATTATATTAAAATAATTCACTGCAGCAACCCTGTTTATAAGGCAGTTCTGGACAGGTTGTTGCTGTCTGAAGGCTGTGCAATCCTAGCCCTTAGTTAGGCACAAAACACCAGTACAGTCTGAATCTTTCAGGCACGTTCCCTGCGTTAGAAACACTTACATCTGATGATCAGCGCACACATGCATATAGAAGAGGTACTCCCACTTATGCGCAGAACAGAAATCCCAGGGTAAGAGCGCTGCCTTTTCACCCCCATCCCAACGGGGCCGTGCCGCGAGGCACTGGGGGAAAATCAAGCGCTCGCCCTGAAACCCTGCCATCGCTCACGCACGGACCTCCGCCAGGCAGCTCACCGCCAGAGGAAGACAATGACAAGCCAACAACACACGACCGCCCGGAAAAAAACAGCAGCGTCCACGCCCCGGCACCGGCAGTCACGCCCCGGGCACGGCACGCGACCACCGCCGCGGCACCACGCGTGGCGCGGAGGCCCTGATCCGCGCCGAGGCGTGCGGCTGGGGGCGGGGGGCTGAGGCCCGACGAGAAGCTTCCCCCCCGACCCCGCTCCCCGCGGCCGGGCACGACGCGGCGGG
>VXAL01019607.1:367214-394517 GCA_013399475.1 Chauna torquata | reverse complement strand
GAATGGAACGTGCCAAGCCTTGGGCCGCTGCCCGGCTCTCGGGAGCTGGGGGTGGTGTCCGGGGGCGGGGGGGGCCGCCCGCTGCCCCCGTCCCGCCTGCGGGCAGCCGGGGGGCTGGCCCTGCGGAGCTCGGCCTCGGTGGGGCGGGAAGGAGCAGAGGTGCCGGCCTGGCTCCCTGAGGAGCCGGGCGGGACGAGGTGGGCTGCTGGCGCGGCTCCACGAACTGTGGCGGGCCTGGGGCTCGTCGCAGCAGAGCGACTGGTGCCGGTGCAGCCCGGGGGCTCTGGGGCAGCCGCCGAGCCTGGCTGCGAGCGGGGGATCGAGGGGCAGCAGTGGGCGCCTGCAGAGCTGCCCGGCCTTGTTTATCTGCAGAGGGGACTGCTTCCGGGCTTCAGCAACTTAGGCAGCTCGGCCAGGTGTAAATGAAGAGCGGGAGGGCGGCTCGTCCGAAGAGGGAAATTGAGGCGCTGCTGTAAACCCCTCGTTCCGCAGGAGGGAGGGCTGGTGCTGCTCTGCTCGCGGGCAGCTTTCAAGCTCTCGCCCAGCTTTTTATTTTTAATCTGTCTCATAATTCAGAGTGCCGCGGTTTGACAGCCCTGAGTCAGTGTGAATTCAAGCTCTCCTCCTGTGTGGGTGATAGAAAGGAGGTCCCAGCTGCAGATGCCTCAGGCTGAAGCAGCAGCGGCAATTTTACTTTTAGACTGTTAACGTGACACTTGTTTTGTGCGACAGCAACAGGCTGAGAAGCGTGTCTCTGGCATGTTGTGCCTGCGTCTCAGTAAAAACAGCCACCCTCACTGTGTGAAGATGGAGAAGAAAACAGGAAAGGTGATAGGATTTGGAGCTGCAGGTCTTCTTGGCATATGTGTGTTTTGCATCCATTTCAGTCGGGCAGAAAGCATGGTGACTGCCTATGGAAGTTGGAAGTTATGAGACAGAATAAAGCTACTATTGGCCCAGGGGTCCCGAGGGGTTTTGAGTCTGACATGACCCCTAAAGGCCAACACTGCGTCCTCCAGAAAGTAGATAACAGTCATTACAGAGGCTGGATTTCTGCATCTTTACAGAGCGTGCACATATGCTATGAGGAAATAAGATATATGTAGTCTTTCTTAACAACAACAAAGCCAGTCTGGTGTTTGATCAAGCTGTATGAATATCAGTGTAAATCGATTAAGCAGTTAGCACTTCATGGAGAAAAGTGAACCAAGAGTTTGTTTCTTAAACGCCTAGCTCAGATACAAGGAAAGGGGAGTATTTTGCTTCACAGAAAACTGCATGGGGAAATAAATGCGGCTTTTTTTCAAAAGGCCAGCAAACCTGCTGGAGGCTTGTCTTCGAAAGAGAATGCTCTTCTGCATCATCCTCTGCAGCAATCTTTGTGTGTGTTTTTTGCTGAACCAGGAAATTCATAGAATAGAAATATTTCTATTCATGCTTTATTACTGGAAAAACAAAATGTGTGAAGAGAACATGCTCATCCAGTTCGAAGAAATACTTCCTATCGGTCATAATCAGCTGTGGGTAGAGGCTTGGCCAAGCCAGTTACTTTCTGCAAGAAACAGCTTTTTGTTTTCTGCTGAGATTCCACAGAAGCCTGACTGAACTGGTGATCTAGGAGACTCAACATAAATGTAATGCTCCCAACATAAATAGGGCCTTTTCCTGACAAAGGACCTTGTGCTTTCTGTTTTTTTGTTTTTTTTTCCACAGCAGATACTCCATTGTTAGAAGGCTGCAACCAGACTGAAACTCACTATAAATTCATATACATGCTAATGAACATGTGTTTTCCCAAAATCACTGTACTGCTGGTGACAAATAGGATTGCCACTTAAATCCACCTTTAAATCCAATTTTATGTCTAAACTTTTTTTTTTTTTTTTCTCTGTAAGATCCCTGGCAAGCAAAGCTTATTACTGATACCTCTGGGCAACTGGAAGTTTACCAACTTGAGTACATAAGACACTAAAACAATGCTGCCAAGTGCTCATTCACATTTGTGAATAGTTATTTTACAAACAAAGCCATTATCCCCATCACAAAGAAAAAAGCACAGCAGCAAAATTGGTAGCTTTATTCTCGATATATGTTTGTTTACTCTGGCTTGTTGTGAATGCTTTGTCTTTTTTTTTTTTTTATAAAAGCCTTTTTTTGAATTTATAGTATGAATAATATTTGAAAAAAGATGAGGAATAAAGTTCTATTAATTCTTTCCATCACTTTGAGAAATTTTCCAGTTTTCCAGCTTTTATTCTACAAAGTCTCAACGGTAAGCTCAACGTGTTTAACCATTTAATTATGCAACAGACGGTTCAGTCAGATGTCTCCCAAATGTAGGAAATTCTTAACTCCTTTATTTTGTAACAGTCCCTACCACTTGCAACATTACTTCAGAAGAAGCCTAGTAGCCCCTACCCTTTCTCTCTTACTGCCACAAGACCTGCAGGCAGAACAAGCTGGCCCTTTTCTTTCTTTCTTTCCTTTGGAAAATGAATATATGAGCTCCATCCCTTCACTTCATCTAGGGTAAATATATTCTGTCACTAAAGCAGTTTCCATCTCTGCACACCACCATTCTTGTTTTGATAGAAACAGGTCAGAAAAGGCTTCTGCAGCTTTTTAAGTTGAGAGTATGCTCTATATTTAAGGAATCCAGTATTTGTTTCTGGATCATCACTTGCTTGTAATGTACATGACAGGGATGCAAGAAGGAAGCAAGCCAGTCAGCTTTCCAGCTAAGGTGTAAATTAAACAGTATGCCTGTATCATGCTTTAAAGATTAGATGACACTCTAGATTGAGCCTCCTCTTTGATTTCAATGTGTATTTTGAAATATGTTGAAGTTCTGGTGGAACCAATAGCAATTTATTATTACTTTAATAGCAGACTACCTTTTGGCACAATAGAGGGCAGAAACTTCATTTTTAAATATGGCAAAAAAGCATATCCACGAAGAACACGTTGTTTCAGATGGAGAAAAAGCTGTGCAATGACAGCTGAAATGTTGAGCTAGTAAAAGAAAATTTCAACATAATACAAGTCTGTTCATAGGGCAAAAGTATATACTACTTTGTAGTTTAATGGCTTAAATTAAGCCATGATGAGTCAGTCTTATCGGACCAGTTCATGTTTGATGGCCTTTAATGGTATAGACTACGAAACCCAACTGAAATCTGTTCTTGCAAATGGTATGAACACACTTTTTGTTGGGACTTTAAAGATACATGTTTCCATCATTTAAGATAAACCAACCCTACTCTGCAGCAGCGTCCCAGAATAGGAACTATTCCCTTTAAAATTAATGCATGTATAAACAGGGAAAATGAAGGCTGTAGGCTTGATGAATGCATTTCTAATAAGGGAAAATGAGGTCTGTAGGTTTGAAGTTGTCACAAACTTGACACGTATAAAAAATTTAATCCAAATTTTTCATGTAATGCTGTTAGCGTATATGAAGTGGTGCAATTTTCCTTTGTGATATACTGTCAGAAAACAGGTGGCCAGTTTTCATACAACAGTGGAATGAAAATTAACATTGTAACTGCTGCTTCTTTTCCAGCGTTGTCTGGAAAAAAGATACGGTCCATTGCTGATTTCCATCATATGTCTTTTTCTGCTTAATAAGATATTGCAGTAACTGGAGGGTGTACAATTGGTCTCAAACTCCCGTAATATTTTAACCAATACCTTTTTAGTTTAATATATAAAATAGTCTCATGGCATGGGAAGTTTTTAATGAAATTTTATGAATAGGTACATCTGAAATTTAAAAAGGTACAGGGAAGCAACCATTTTAGCTCAGATGAGTATAATTTGCATATCAGCTAGGAGACAATGGATGGTATTGCTGAAGATTAAGACAGTGCTGTGCTTGAAGGAGCAAAAGCACATTCTTGCTTTCTTTACATTCTTTGACTCTCTTGAAAGCACTTGCAGGTTTTGTGTACCTATTTTTTAGTCTGTTGTGTGTATATCTAAGCATAAGCTTCTGCTATCTATTCTATAAGCTGATCAGGTAAAGTGATTCAAAATTCTACCTGAAGCCATTAAAATGGTGACAAGATGTTTTATTTCCTAAATGATATGTTAACTCATTGTTATTTTCTAACATTGAAATTTGTTATGTTAGGCTTCTTTAATCTTCTCAGATAAATATACCTCCAACGCAAGTTTATTTAAATTATTTGCCTTTTCTGTGCTGATATTTGAAGTACTCCCAGTGAAACTCCCAGCAGTTTTCTATGTGGTTTAACAGAAACCAACAAATCTTTTATCTGCCTAAATATAACATTAAATTTAAGAGATATAAATTCTAAAAGACAGAATGTTTATATTTTTATGAACTCCTACATAAAGAAAGACATAATTACTGCATCAAGATTTTTACTCCCAGATGAGCTACAGCAAATGTTTTAGAGAGATCTCCAGTTCATGCACTGCTAAATCAGCTCACCCATGGACTAACCTGCACCCAGTAAGCCAGCAAAGTTTTTCAATGTACACATGTACTTACCAATGTTTGACTGCAAGATACAAAGAAGTATTTGGATGCTATTTGCTGATGTTTTGTTTACATACTGACATTTTGTCATTGTGTTCTGTACCCCATTACTCTAGCTTAAAAACAGATCACCTGTGGAAACAAACTGTGAAGTTTTCATTACAGAATGTGTTTGACCTGTACAAGCAAGTGTAAATTTATATTGTATGTGTCCTTTATGATTATGAGAGACAAAACTTCTGCTTTCCTGAGGCAAGACACGTTAATAAAAGAAACCTCAGAATCCTGAAGTCGATATTTAAACACCCAGAAGACACCACAGAACACATCAGATAATTCAACCTCTGGGTTGATTTATAGAAGCCTGTGAAGGCATTCCTGCTAATTGCTAACTCAGTTGCTGTAGCAGAGTCTGCAGTTCTGAACATGTGAACAAAGCACTGGAAAGTAAAATATAACCAGACCAACAGAAACAAACCAGACCCAAAGAGAGCATCAATTTCCCTTACCTAAATTTCCTTTATACACTGGTAGATTCACGTTCATGGCACTAGAGGAAAAAGGCTTAGGGATTCATAATTCCATAGCATAGACCCAGACTCACATTTGCTTGCAGTTGAAACCTGCAAGGACAAGTTCTCTGGTGTGCCTCCTACATCACCTTATGGTAGCATGGAATGGCCAACATCAGACATGCTGGTTCCTAAAAAGACATGATCTCATGTGCAAAAGGAACTGTGGTAGTTGGAAGCAGCCAAACTATGGCTGTCCACAATGGTGCAATGCACTTATGGTCAGTGTTCAGCCTGTTTCACAGCTTGGCCTTGGAAAGTCAGTGCTAATAATATGAAGTGTGCCATTGGGAACATTCATTTTGGTAAATGAAAGTGAATATATCAGTACCTCTCAAAATCCACCTCATTATCCTTTTTTGAGAAACGTGTGGGCATCATATCTGGTTTTATTTTATTTATTTATTTATTTTATGTGAAGGGAGGGGAAGTTATTTCTTATCCTTTCCCAAAATAGGCTTCCCATGATTCAGTATGGACACAAAAGTAATGGAATGAATATAGGCAGAGGGAGAGGCTGTGTGAGAAGAGATCCTTTGGGACCTCTGCTGTCAGTGATTATTGTCTCCTTTTGATTGTCATACACTTCTGCAGGAGTTGTCATACTGACATCCAAATTCTCAAATTTAGAAGCTTTCTTTTACCTTTTGAACTGATTTTAGTGTAACTTTATGACTTAGAAAGAGATATATATTTAAGGATTGCATATTTATTTGTACTACTACCTCTACAGGAGTGTGAAAAAGTGAGACACTACATTCTGTTCCTGAACCTGCCAAGGGACCTATTTTGTGACCTTGGATAAGCGCTCGCTGGCTGTTTTAATGCCATTTCTTTGCAATTTGAGCTGTTTGCAGCAACGTTTCTCTCCTGATATTCATTTGGGTAGTTCCAGCCCCACTACAGTGGGATCCTGATGTCAGTAATAGTGTTAGTGCTAAGAGCAGTGCTCAGCCTGTGGGTCAAAATGACTATTCTCTTGGAGACCGTTTCCTACAGGCTTGACAGTATCTAGCTGCTGTACTCACAGGACCTTTTATGCTACAACAGGATATACAGGAAGACCAAAGTAATACAAAAGCAAACAGCTAAAGGAGGACACGAAAGTACAGGTCTGTCTCTCTTGACAGTCTGAGTGACTGCCTCTCTTGACAGTCACTCAAGCTGTAGAAACTATGAGGAAGAAGAACATCATGCCTGAAATAAAAACTCTGCTAGAAAACAAGGCAAAGATCCGATCTCTTGCCAGGCTACTTGTCATTCACACTGGGTTCACTGCTGTTGTTAGGGTTCTGCAGGCATCCGTTGATGGTCGTGAAGGTGCAACAAATACACAAGCATCCATTGCTCGGCAGGCAGAAACTGAAAGAGCTGTGCTGGTAGTTTCAGTATAGTATTCTGGCAAGCAGATTTGTCACATAAGGAAAAAAGCACAGGAGCAAAAGCATTGTTGGCACATAAATAAAATGGATCAGGAAGAGTGTGGCCAACCAGATGTCTTCTTTGTGGCTAACCACACACTTATGCAAACACTCGATTAAAACTACAAAAAACAAGGGAAGAACAATATGCAGATGTTTACATTAGGTTGGTTTCTTTTGTGAGGACAAGCGATGACAGAAAATGTGAAAAGGGTAGTGACAACTGAATTACACGGGTCTTTAAATTATAAAGCATGACCTTTTATCCTGCTAGTCAGTGATTACTTTCACTTTCAAGAAATAGGTACAAATGTAAGTTACATGGCTTTAAGCTGATGGCAATAGTATAATTGATCGCTACATTCCTCCATTTTATACCGGCTTTAACAATTTAGATTTTAAAGCTGGTATGACACCATAAACATGGAATAACTGGATGGTGAACTAGGCCACTGAAGTTTAGATTTAAAACAGGGGCAGATATTTTCCTGATAGCATTGGTAAAATGATATCCAATTAGATACATGTCTCTAAGAGAATAAGAAGGGAGAATAGGGAGAGCCACTGTCAAAATAAATGCTTTCAGGCAGCCAGCTACAAAAAGCACTTGTAAGAGCTTTAAATATCCATGTAGATACCACCAGGAGCTGGGGTGGCAGGAATATTCAAATGTTAGTAAAGAGAAGGAAATCCTAAAATGAAGATGCATCATCAATCTGAAATCCACCCAAAGCAGGGTAGATTCTGTTAAATGAAGCAATATCCTGCTTGAGTCAGCTCTGTGTGTTAAAGCAAGCAGGCAGGTGTCTCTCTCTCTGTAGTATCATGGCAGTACAGTGTGCACTATCTTGCAGAGTAGCAGGCTGCAGCTTGGAAACAGAGCTGCATGCCTTCTTGTCTCTCTCTGTTTTCACTGCAACCAAACATGAGCAGAAAGCCTTGTAGGAGAGAGAAAGTAGTGCACGGTGGGGGATTTCCTATGTTAAAAATACTAAATAATCATTTAGTTGGGTAACTGCAGAGCCTTTGTAGAGATGCAAGTGATCCATCTGGTCATCAGAGAAATGCTTTATGACATTTCTCAGAAGAAATTGAAAATAACATCAGCTGAAACTGGGCAAGTAATTCTTTTGAAAATCTGAACTTGCATATTCTCAGAGCAGTCAGAATTTGGCAGCTCAATGTCTGAAGATTACACATTTTGACAGATATAGCCTGACCCAGGACGGTAGGAAGAGAGCAGGATTCTCTTCTGTAATAGATCTTTGCCATGTCTCCCCCAGTATCAGGAGGGCAATTACTGGGTTAACATTCAACCAAGAAAATATTAAATTTTCTGTGCTTTTCAGAGTAACTTTTGGTGACAATAATATGCAAAGGGTAGTTGCAGGTAGGGAAGACAGGAGTAAGGGAACACCGTACAAATCAAAAGAAAGGGGGCTGGCCTGGTAGTTAAAAACAATGGAAAAAGTGTCTTTAGCTACCAAAGTACACCTCTTTGAGTATATCAGGAAGCTCATGCTTTCAAGAGACTCACGGAAAACGTTCTGGTATTTGATACCGGTATGGGTGCTTGTCCAAGTCTTTGTTTAAGAGTCTCAGTTCTTGGACCGTTAGAACGAAATGTCCAACACCTCTGGCAACTGCTAAGTGTTGAAACTCATGACTAATCTAATAGTTTCAGTGAAAAATGAAAATAACCTGCACAGTAGATTTTTTTTGGTTTTGGTTCTTGCATGCCTTTTAAACTACAGTCAGTTTCCCTGTAGAGGTTACACAGCCAGTGTGTCACAAGTGAGAAGTCACAGAACTGGCTCCCTGTTGAATCATATAGGCTCTAATGCACGCGTGACACACTGCCCACTTCAGACTTTGATCACATACTGTTTTTTGCGAGTTCCCAAATAAGTCTCATTTTCATGTTGCTATCGTGAAAACTTTCCTTTGACATCTTCCACATCTCAGTGAAAAGAAAAGCTCAGAAAGAAATCTTAGATACACTGAACATGACAGGCATTAATTTAAGAGTACAATAACACTACCCAGAATTTTTTCAGTAGTTTTAAACCTATCACATTAGTATCTAGTCAGTAAAACACAAACCAAGAACCCACTTCTGACAAAAAAAAAAACAAAACCCAAGCCAACCCACAGTACCAAATAATGCCATGCTATAAATCAGTATTGTTGTGCAATGATCTGGCCTATTGAATTATTTCTTTCTGCTTTCTCTAAAGCATGGTAGTGTGGGACAATTGAAAAAAAGATGAAAGGCAGAGGGCCATTCTCATGTAATTTTTAAAATAATATAATTAGTAAATGAGTAATATGATTATGTATGTATGTACGTGACATAGTATTTTACTTTCTAATGTAGTAAAAGCCTGTCTTGATCATTCATTTAGCTCTGCAGTATCACAGGGAAGAGAGTTACAAGACTACCTAGATAGAAAGGCAGCCATAATGAATTTAAAAAAGAAGATTCAGACCTATTTTGTTTCAGGAGCTTATGAACAACCGACAGGGAACTAAAACATACCACTTTCAGTTTAACGGTACCCATTTGTTTGCACACACTGAATCTAGCATATACTAGTTGCCTAGAACTAATATTTACTATTATAGAACAGCATTATTTTGGATGGACTGATCTGTCACATTGATGTAATTGTAAGCATTTACAATGCATATGTGCTTTTACATAGGTAATAAGTACAGACAAATCTAAGGAATGAGGTCGTTGGCCATGTACTCAAAGCCTTGCAACACTGGGTCCTTATGAAATGTTCTAAACATGTGCATTTATGAAATAGTTTTCTTGAAAAGTGTACTCAGCTAATGTTTCGCATGACCTTTAAACTAAATAATGTCCTTGTACTGGGTTCATTACAGATTGAAAACATGCTCCATGGTAGGAGCCTCTGAAAAGCTTTGAAAGGCTCTAATATAGATAGAGGGAATGTAAGATGACAGATGCCCATTCTTCTGTGTTAGGGAGGTGAGAATTCGAGTTTTATTTTTGAGACATTTGACGTGCCAAAAAATCTCTATCAGTCTGGGTAGTCAACAGTGTAACAAATGATTTGGCTCATTCTCCTCTACTGCCTTTTTATTTATGTATCATTGCACTATAACAATTATGTGCTATTTCTGTTTTTCAGAAACATAACATGTTACATGATTAGTCTGTTAAATCTCTGTATGTCCTTTATTACTTTGTTTATATCTTAATAGGCCAGATTCATTCCTGATATATTCTGATAAAGGCAGTGGAATGAAATCAAAAGAAATGAGCATTAGCTGGCCAGCTGAGTTTTAGAAAGGTGTGCAAGGAGCCAGCTATGTATCTTCCACTAGTCTAAAATAATGCCTGCTATCTGACTGGATGACTTGGCAGAAACAAGATGATCAGAGCTCATACTTACCAAGCACTCAGGACAAGTGGCTGTACTTTATGTATCTATTCCTGAGGGTAGCATGTTATCTGGTCTAAATCTGAATTTAGCTGAGTGTGTCAGTTTAACATACGAGACCTTAGGGGTAAAGATGAGCTTAATGTTTCAGTACAGATGGCATCACTCAAAGTTGGAAGCTTGGTAGAGTTCTTGGCATTGAAGCTGAAATGGCCAAGCATTATCTGTGCCCATGCATATGATGACTCTTCCCCAGAACTCAGAAACTGTAGCTTTTAAATAGTGTTGGGAATATATAAGATGTTTTCTGATCTTCTGCAGACATCCAACTAAACTCCTGACCAAATTTTTGGTATCATGTTGGATCTATTTTCTTCTGTAGTATGACTGTGTGGTTTTTCAGTGGGACCTCTAAGTGTTCTTATGGACATTAATGGTCCTGAGTGAGTCTGCAACGGTTTCTTATCATGAGTGAGGAAGTGTTTCTTTTTTGTTTTGTGGGCATTTTTGTTGTTGATGTTTTTTCTTTTCTTTTTTCTTTTTACTGTGAGCAAGGAAATGAATCTTTTTTGACAGCAAGCACTTACAGACTTCTGAAAGCAGGATTTCCTCATCTTCTGCAGTGTTTTTCTGTTTAAGTGCTGAAAAGGTCACGAAACTTGTGAAGTGCGTATTGTGCGCATTATGTGTTCAGGATATGCTCTGCATCAAAATTGCATTGATACTTTCCCATCACCTACATTCAGTGGCTTCCCTGTTGTAGAGATCACTAAGACTACTGCCACAGTGCTCTGGTGCAACATCTCTCTGTGAGTCACAGCTTAATGGCATTACAAGGTCTGCAACAGCTGCTGCAGAGATATATCTCTGAGTCATCTGAAATCCTACTATGAATAAAACCCTAATCCGGCATCATAGCCTATTCTGCTGGCCAAAGAAAAATGCTAAATATAAATAAATCTGTAACAGAATGCAAATAGACTGGAAGGTTGCTAAGCTTTTGGAGAAGTGAAAACACTCCATTACCCCTGAAAAGGAAAAATGAAGGGGAAATGAAAAAAAGCATTTTTGTCTAAGTGTTGCTTTTCCATTTCTCTTTTAGTTCTCTAGAGGTACCAACATCCATTTAGACACCATGAGACTAATCTGATGTTTATCTGAGAGAAAAGAATCAGAAAATGTAGATTACTAAGTGAAATGACTTACTATTACATCAGATGTTTGGAAGTTAAAGCAGATTATTCAGATTTTGAAATACAGTATTTATCATCGGTGAAGTTTAACTAGCCCATCTATTGCCAGCTGCAAAAGCTCCATCAGCTTCAGTAATGCCAGTTTTCATTTTATGTCTGTTACTGAGCTCATTTGACACACATATATATGTATATGGAAAAATATATGGATATAATGATTAACTTCCACTAAGCCAAAAAAATACTACTTTATACATTTTTTTAATTCTCAGACATTAGCCTGCTGAAAAGGAGGCTATTCTCAGAGGAATACTTGCTGTGAACTGAAGTCCAGGGAGATCACTTTCACTATCACTTTATTTTCCCTGCAGTGCTCTACAATGAGCTGAATTCAGTGTTAGTGAACATAAAGATCAGAATAAATAGACCGAATGCGGTTTGTGTAATGTCTCCATTTTAATAAGCCTAGTTGTTGCTTTAAAACCTGCTGAGATGGTAATCTGTTTATATTTCAGTAATACTAGGCACAGCTGCAGTGCGCTTAGGACCCAGAGAACAGAGTGGTCTTGAAGAAAATGGAACTCTGTACAGAGCTGATTTAAGGGTAAACTATACATTTATCAAGATAAATGCATGTAAAACAGCAAGGAAAATGATTTTTGGCTAAAATGAATGCTTTTCTAGGAAGGGAGATTGTGAAAAGTAAAGGCTTTGCACCCTCCAGCATAGAAGAACAGCATACGCTCCATTGACAGAGTCCCCTTTTTATTTACTTGTTTTCTTCATTAAGCTGGAAAGCAGACATGAATTTAGCTCCAGATAATTCTTCTCATTTCCTGTAGTGATTTCCACAATTGTCTCTTTACCAGTAAAATATAGCTGATAATAGCTTTTGGTAACATTTATAAAATTCTTTATAATCATTATAAAATCATCTTTATAATCATTATAAAAAGATGAAGAGTACTACTTATTTTTCATTCTTCTCTAATAAAGGGCAAATATAAAAAACTAAGTAAAATGAGTATTTAAAATAACAATCTGTAAAAATATGTATTATTTTACAGTCATGCTAAGCACTCATATATTTACGGAGAACCATGTTAGTTGTGGAGATCAGTTTAATGATTGGTAATGTTGCATTGTTACTCAATGTGCAGTGATGAAACTACAACAGCCTCATAAATCAAAGCAATGATTCAGCACCCAGCATATGATCCCTGCCTTACTTTCCTTTCCCAAATAAAATGTGGCAGTGAAAAGAAACGGATTACTTTCTCCCGTAGAGGAGGAACAAAGAGGAACAGAAACCTGTTCGTGCTGCTGCAGGCTCATTCCCCTGGTCTCAGTTCTCCGTCGGAGTGTGGCCGGTAGCTTTGCTTGCATTGCTTTTGCTCTGTCTTCCTCCTCCTGATGGGAACTCTGTGTTGCTGCCTGGGAGAAAACTGTAGCCCCTGCTGCAATTGGAATGTTGCGGTGTCAAATACATTCAGTCACAGGTCACCCATTGACAGCAAAGTCTAAAAGGGGAAGCTGCAGAGTCACGCAAATGTGCTGCATGCTACAAGTGTGTCAGTCAGTGCTAAGCACCACTGCTTCATAAAATGTTTGCTTACACAGAGGCTGACACAGAGGCTGCAAAAGCTGGAGCCCTGTTTTCAGGCATGAAGGGTCAAGATAAAACCAAGGAGACATACACACTAATTGGATTCTTGCTGATTGCATGAGAATGTTATCTTTACTTGGCTTTGTGATTAAATCATTCTGGGGATGGGGAAGTATGCTGTCAGTGAAAGAGCACCTATTATAAACTGCATTTGACAGGTAATAAAATTCATATTATCAGTTGAAATCCCTGCCTTTGCTCACATAGTTGAGAGTAAAAGAATTGGTCATTAGTTTATCCTTACCATCTCTGACCCAAAAAGTGATTTTAGTGTGCTTTTTTTTTCTGTAAAATGAGAATTTGGTTTTAATTCTGTGCAGGAAAACCTCAGTTTCTATGGAAGACAAATGACTGATTGTAATACCACACCGTTTTTGAAAAAAATATGAACTGCAAGATAAAAAGGAAAAAAAAAATCTTAGCTGGCAACAATCATCTCATTATAACACATAATAATGGAACAGAAAGAAAAAAGCAATCATGAGTGGTCATTTATGAAACTGAAGTAGGACATTCACTCATGGCATAACAGAGAATAGTGGGAACCCCATGAGATGCTGGTAATCTCTTTTACAAGAATTAATATAGGAAACTCATTCATTCCCCATTCTGCAGCACTTATGAATTATTCACTTAATCCTGTCTGGGGAGATAAATGTTGCATGCTATAGGAGCTCATGCTATGGTATTTATTAATTTAGCGCAATATTTGACAGTCTTCAAGTTTGCTTTTCCAGAATGCCAGACATTATTGTTTTAGTTCCTGTATTTTGCTTCTTATCACTGAGTTTACAAGAACCGCCTCATCTGTGATTCTGCTTGACAACTTCTGAAATGAATCAATTAAAAATGTTCAGTGTTGTAAAAATGTATTGTAGACATTCTGTCTCAGATGTTAACAGT
This sequence comes from Chauna torquata, assembly GCA_013399475.1. NCBI lineage: Eukaryota > Metazoa > Chordata > Aves > Anseriformes > Anhimidae > Chauna > Chauna torquata. The sequence continues at coordinate 380,845 of VXAL01019607.1, read as the reverse complement.
ATCTGTCAGTGACCACATAAACACAGCTTATCTGGACCCTTCTTATACCTTTAAAGACTTCTGTTGTGGTTTAAACTTTATTTTTGGTCCAGGTCTTACATTGACAGTGGTGCAAACTTCAAGCTGTTATATGTTTATGGACTGATAAAAATCAATATATTTGATGAACAGCCTGGAAAAGTAATGAATGAATCCCTATTATCCATTTGTGTGAAAAAAGTACGGCTAATTTTAAAGTGCTTGGTGGAGTACCATACGATGCCTACTGGCACAGGTTGCTGCTACCCTGTGCTTTTCTCAGGGCTGCAGTCTTCGCAGCTCTGTGCTTCTGCAGACTTCAGGTGCGTTTGGCATTCTTTTTAAAATGGTCTGTGGCTTTTATAGATGATCCATTTCTGCTCTTATTTCACCATTGATATATTGGTTCAAAACCAGTATTTATATGGTTAAAGTGAAGACATTACTGCTCTGGTGAGTGTCTTTCTTACTGAAATTGTGACTTGATTACAGCGGGAGCAAAAGGAATGCATTGAAGAGCTTCCTTCTTGTATCACACAGTGAAATGGGACATGACCTCTACCTGATGCAGTTTTTACTTTTGCAGCCCTTTATCCCTGCAGCAAAGAGCAGAGTGGCCAAAGAGCAACTTTGCTGTGTTGGGAACTCCTCCATTTCACTGCAGCCTTGCAACTGCACTGCCTGAGTGAAGCCACAGCAGGCCAAGCAAACGCTGTTGTCAGCACACTGACAAAAAGCCCAGTGGTTTTCCTAGGCACTCGCTTTCTAGGAAAAAACCTTTTCTCCCTCACTAGAAACGTCTCTCATTCTCCGTGTGTGCTTAATCTGTCGTTGCCCTCGTGCTGAAAGACCTGAGGTTTGCTCAATCTGACATGAACCCTGTCTCTGGGAAAACAGCGCGAATTGCCTGAAAGAGTCCCTGTCAGAAATATTTTCCTGATGGCATCACAATGTGAATGCAACTGATTATTCTGAAAATATATGGACAAGCATATACATACGGACATTGGCTGATAATTCTGCTACGGATGTAACTATGTAAGAGTACTCATCATATGACTGATGATCCACCTGAAAACAGGCTAGAATCAGCAAAACAATAGGATAAATGCAAGAACCAGTTTTAGTGATCAGAAATGACTATTGCATTAATAGAATATTAACACAGGTTCTCCACAGGCCTTGCGCTTAGGGCACCTGCACAGCAAGGTTAGCTGCCATCCTAGTGAGCATTTCACATATAGCAGTATAGGCCCTGTCAGGCCTCCACATCCCTATTTCCATGCTAAAATCTTTCTGAAAGCTTTTTATGTCTCAGTATGATAAAAAGAGCAAATGCAGAACCCTCAAAATACTGTATAAAATGAAATTTGTGTGTATGCATATGTGTGTGGGGAGAGACTAGAGATAGGCCTATATGTCTTGATGAAAATAAAGAAGGAAGACTTCAGGTGTTAATCATTAGTGGAAAAAGACAAAAAGAAATGCAGCTTCAAACAAAATACAATTTATCAGAGGTACATTTTGTAAGAATTACAAACCGTTCTCTGAACTGTATATGCAACTACAATCCTAGAATTGTACATTTTTGACTGTAAATTGATCCTTATGGGTCCCTTCCAATTCAGGATATTCTATGGTTCTATGGTTCTAAATTCTCGTTTCTGTGGAGAAGAGGAGGGGAATGATGGATACTTTAATACAGTGATAGTTTTTCCCCTCATGTTTATGAGTAGACCTTGAATTCTCCTGGGTTTTACATCATTATATTTCCACTTGACCTGAATATTCCTTGTGTACTTTGGTTTTATGACACCATTAAGTTTATTTGGCAATGGAGTTATGGAGTTATTTTCATCCTGATTACTTTTCTTGTCTGTATTTGTTATTTTCACAATGTGAGATAGAGACTGGAACGAAAACAAAATGAAATCAGCCATAAAAGTCCTAATATTTGCCTAATGTTTTACTTTGTTTAGCCTAGCAACTTTCCGCTGTAAAACACTGGCGGTCAGTGTTGGACCTGCTTGGAAAAGTCTGAGTTACCAGTTAGGTGACATATTAACAAAACTACCTTAAGGATGCAACAGTGCAAGACTGCATAGGATCGGGCTTCACTAAGCTTACAATTTAGGCATTTTTGGTCAAACTTTATTTTCTATAGAAGGACTGAAATATTCTTAAGCTTTTCCCAGCTTGATTACTTTTCCCCACCAGAACACCAACACTGTGCTGAATGTGTGCTTTCTACAGAACTGCATTGCTTCAGTTACCATTCTTTGTCTTTCCCTCCCATCCTTGAGAGATATTGAGTGCATCCCTGTATTAAACATTTTTTTAAGAGGAAGTTAATCATGCATTTTCTAACCTTGCCAAATTTTTATTTATCTTTTTTTTTCTCTTTTTATCTGCTGTTGTTTGGTGGTTAAGTTTAGTTAACTCATCTTATGGAATACTTCTCAAATTATTTCTGCTGGCAGACATAATAATTCATCCATATAAGCTTTCTTTAGAAGAGCTTAAAGACGTTTACTTCACCCTTAACAGCAGAAGATATGTTGGTCTCTTCCTTTGTCATTCTAGGACACATGTTCCAATGCAATGAGAACTCTTATCTTCTATTTTTAGGAAAACATTTTTTTTCCCCAACCCTTCACATTTGAATGACCTAGAACACTTTTTGCTTGGACTGTTGATTCTATTTTTTTGTTTGTTTGTTTGTTTGGTTTTTTTTGGAGGACACATTTATAATTTTAATAGTGCTGTATCTTTCTTTTCTCATTTAATGTTGCTGTTTTATATTGGAACTTTTATTTCCTCTGTATTTTTTTCTACTTTTCATGAGTTCCTTCTTTCTTGAGATATACTATACTACACCGTATGTATATAATATACAATATACCAAACAAGAAAAAAAAAAAACCCAGGTAAGTAAAAAATGAAAGTCTCAGCCTAGAAACTCGAGATTCATCTGAACTTCAAGAGTAGTGATTTTGTGTTATCTCCTGGCTTTGCCTGCGTTGCTTCTTTATGCCCTGAGAAGCTAAGATAATAGGATAACATTAGAGTTTGTGTCTCAAACATGGTAGTAGTAGTCATAACACTGAAATTCTGTTCTACTTTAAGCTTTTTTTTTTTTTTTTCATTTAAGCTAACTGCCAAGTGACCTTAGAAAAGCAATGTCCAGAAAGGAGCAGGGATCTGACTGTGTCAAGGTTGACTGAGCATGTTCTGCACTTGGCACTTCCAGTCTGAAACATTTGCTGGTTCCCCTCTCCCTCTGTCGCCCACCCTGATTTCCCCCTCTTTCTCTGATTTTAGCATTTCAGAACCTGGTCCATCTTTGACCATACAGCAAAAACAATTTTGGATAGAGAAAGTAAAAACTAAATCTGAGATTTTCTCCTCCTCTCCTGTTTTTCAAAATAATTTTTTTCCATTCCTGTTCTTTAAAGTGTCTAGCAGATGATTATTTCACTGCTTTGAATTTTGAGAGGGAATAGTGTATAATTTAAACTCTATTGTACATTACTCTATCAAAAGATATTCCAATTTATAGTTTAATTTGGCAATTGTCAGTATAAAATAAGAAATGAAGAAAAAATATTTTAGACTGTAAGTTTTAAAAATCTGATTAAACTTTTTTTATTTTTTTTATTTTTTTTTTAATAATAGCTTATATGTCATGAGAGAAGAAGAATATTAGACCTACTGTTCTATTTTTGGCTTACTAGTTTCTAGAAATATGGCAAACTCTCCTGACAATATGACAAAGAATTACAGCTACATTTTGATGCCACCCTTGAAAATATGTGGGGGTTTCTTTCACATGAGGAAAGCTAAGCTCCCCCCTGTAGATAGCGGGTCATGCTGCAAAGCACAGCATTCACAGGTAAATGGTAAGCATGTACGAGAGCAGAAGTTCTCAGTGGTGCTGAGGTCCAGCAGAAGAGAAATAAAGCAGAAGCAGACCATGCATCACACAGGCTCCTCTGGGATTAGAAAAGAAACATTTCACTCAGCTGCTAAGCAGGTCACAGCTGCAGCTTCCTATTACTTCATTATAGAAGTGTTGAGACTTCTTCATTCTTTATTTTGTTTGCTGGGGGAGTGGTGGAATTTGTCTTCGATGTCCAAACTTCCCCCAGACTTTGTGTATTGCATGCAATACAGGACACATTGCCCCACTGCAGAGTTAATTTGAATGAATCTGTCTTCTTGGATTAGCTCAGCAAAGGTGAGAACGTCCATACCAAAAATGGCCTTTGAGCCCTTGTATCCACGTTAGTGACGGAGTGGCTACTTCAAATGTTGCAAGCTCTGGGGACCAGCCTGCCCTGTGGTCTCTTTCTCTGTTGGGTCCTGCATGGGAGAGCAAGGGGAAAGCAAGTTTAAACATTTTTGGCTGTACTGTCATTCTCTCACTTCCTTAAAGTATTTTCTGTTCAGTATCCCACATTCGGCAGCATGTTTGGGGATTTTTTTTTTTTCATCTAGAGCAATTTTAATAGCTCTGGTTTTCTGATAGATGATAAGGCATTACAGCCTTTCAGGCAGAAGAGAAAGTTATACCTTTGTCTCCTACTTCCAGAGCAAGTGGCTCAGAGTTACAAGTTGGTAGGGGCTCCTCCTTCACTGCCTCTTTCATTGTTTTAAAGGAAAATAGATACCACCACTTTGCTTAGAAAGCCTTATCTCGGTGAACTTTAGATGTGCTTTGAGACTAAATCTTTTTGTGACTCCCTGCCTTCTCAAGGGTCTTGACAAGAGGATGTACAGTTTTGTGCACGTTCTGATTTAGGGTAGATACAAACACTGAATGACTCAGCTGTCAAAATCAAGTTGTGTCTGTTCACTTGCAGAAGTAGGACTGGCAAGTGCCTCAGGAGCTCGAATGCCCTACAGTACAATTCCTGTTGTGTCCAATATGTCCAAGGTGAGGCTGTGTTCAAGTGGAGGATCCAGCTGCATCTCCTGAGATCTTAGGCTTCACTTCAGAGGTGTAGTTGGATAAGAGAGGCAAGGTTACATCCTTTTCCTGGGCAATTCGGATTTAGGTTGGCTTAGTCATTGGATCATGTCCTAGCCTGCATTTTGGATGCCTCAGTCTGTTGTGGGCCCAGGTCTAAGCCCACTGAAAAGAAATAGTCTTCATTAACTTTACATCTTGCTCTAAACACTGTCAGCTTAAAATAATTAGGGCACCATATTTTTTTTTCATAGAATAGCTATTATTAAGGAATAGCTTTTCTGAGTATTTCAGCTAAGGCTTAATGTATCTTTTCTTAATAACTGCAGACTGAAAAAACTGAAATTTCTATAAGCACAGACTGATAGAAAATATTTTCAATTTCTCATGATATTTCTGTGGTTGTAGATCAGAGCAGAATTTGTAATCAAATAATGCATTCCTTTCCTAGTGATTTGGTCAGTCCTGAGATATATAAAGATGTAATGAGTTGTTGTGTTATTTGGTATAGAATTAATAAATATTATTTTAATTTAATTGGCTGTTAAAACTGACAGTATTGATCCCACTGTAATTATTCCCACGATGTTACTCACAGGTAGAGTATTAATTTTGTTGTTACAGCCTATGGTGATTTACTCTCCTGTTCAATGTATACTCAATGCACAGTGACCACTACAATTCATCCTGATTTTGCAGTCATTATGCACTCCAAACTCCTGTATGTGAATTAACTAAAAGCAAATTAAGATTATAGGGGTTGGGGCCATAGTGATACCACCTTTACCTTCTGAGCCAGCACTAGGGTCTATCACATTCAGTTCAACAGTTAACTTTCAAGACAGTGGAGTCATCTGTGTAGTTTTTTTCCAGTTTAATCACTAAGCATGGTTACTATAAGTTCAGTTTTATGTATTGCTTTACCTTTCTTCATTAGCTGTTTCATTTTAACCACCCAGTTATCCTTTCTTGGCATCGCACTCACACTTCCTCCTCCTCCTCCCTTTCCCTGAAGAGAGCTATATTTAAGTATTAAATTAGCTTTAAGTGAGGAATAATTTGAAATGTCTAGGAAATTAAATTTTAAACACTGATCTAAGATGTTCCCTCTATGTCAGGTATTAAACACATTATCTGAAGCAATTCAGTGCCATCTTGTGTCATGTACCACCACAGATTACTCGGTTGAATGCATAGTCATTAAAGACATGATGATGGGAGGGAGAATAATGCCTCTTAATGTTTTTTTCATCCATCAGCTCTGCGACCAACGTGATATAGGAACTGCACTCTACACTGCAGAAGGACACAGACTACTATGGGTCTGTTGTCAGCCTAGTGTTATTGTCTATGGTATTCTAGCTACTTTTCTCACTGTCCACAATCAGCGTGCAACTTTAGGCCTAATAATGTTAGTTTTAATGTACTTTTTTCCTTGAAGATATTATGAAAACAACACCTATAGACATGATTTCTGGGGAAAAGATTAAATATAAAACATAGGTTCCCAGAACAGGTAGTGCTGGAGGCTGGCAAGAGTGACAGAATCCAGCAAGCCTTATGTCACTGCAAGGACTGGAAAAGCTTGTGTGACAGAAATGTTGTAGCCATACTACACTGCATTTCATTACTCAGATACCTTTACTCCTTCTTAGAGTGCTAATGGTGGTCCTGCACCATTTCATGTAAACACGGGAGTACGTTTGCAGAGCAGCTGCTGTTAAAACCTCTACTTGTTTTGTGCTGCTCGCTGAGTATTAGCCAGGTGACAATAAAGTTAAGATCTGAGGTACGCTTATGTTTCTCCTCCTTTTATTTATTTGGGAGGAGGATTTATGATTGCAGAGGATGGATGTGGGTGTGTTGTAGGGAGAAGGTCTGAGCCAGCCAAGGGGCAGGGAAAAGCACTACCATTAACCTGACCCAGATCTGAATTACAGCACTTCATGCAACTTGGCAGGAAGACCTGAGCAAAAGACGTGGCATATTTTTCTTCAGTTGAGACTACTTTTCTAGTCTAGCTATTTAGGATAGCTGTTTTTCATTTCTTTTTAGCAGCATAATGCCACACCTTGCTCTTTACCAGAGAAAAAATGAGAGCCTTTAATAGCAGGTGCTAAAAAGTTGTACCAGTCAGTAAGTGTCACTGAGAAGGAACACGTCACCTCGCTAAGTTAACATACAATAAGATCCACCTCTAGTTTGAAAAGACTTTTATTTCCAGGTAATTTCTCTGGTTTCAGGCTAAAGGTTATCAAGGTCATCTGGTTTCAGGCTAAAGGTCATTCAAGCTAAAGGCTATCAAGGAAAGTTTTCAGACCTTTCAACATAGCTGTGTCCTGAGTATGCTCTGCTCATCAGTTTATAAGTCAGAATGCAGCTTTTGCAGGTGGTTGCTTTCATACCTCTAATCACATTGAGGCAACCTGTGCTTTCAGGGGTCCACAATGAGACCAGGATTTGGGCATTTTTGTAACTGCAGAGGGGAAAAAGTATAAATCCCTTCAGAAGTTGAAAGAAATTAACCAGTGACAGAAGGTTGACTACTCTGAATCTTCATGCTTTTTCTTTTCTTTTTTTTTTCCTTTTGCTATTTATTTTTTTATTTATTTATTTATTTTTTTTTTAATAGGCTACATTTACAAGGCCAGCAGAAGGAATCAAGAGCTATTACAAGGTGTAAACATTTCCAAGATTTTCTAAATAGTTAGCACAGGTCCATGTTTGCCATATACTCTTGAAATCTGAGACCCGAGGTCTTGGTCAAACATTCTGTTAGTTTGCAGCAGATTAAACAACTGCATTACTGTAACCTGATTTTGTTTCTCAACAACTCACATTTTGCAGTTTCTAGCTACGTTTGTTTACAGTAGAGGCTCTTTGGGGCAGGCTCCTTTTACTCTGTTGGTGATCAGAAACATGCACTGTGAGATAGCGTAGAAGTTCTACCTCTTCACACTCAGTTACAGTCTAATGGCAGCTTCCAAACAGACTCTACACCAGACTGGGAGCAGTTTACTTTTGAAAAGCTATGAGGAGCAGAACTTCTACTCAGATTGCATCCTAAAGAAATGGGTTTCACCCTCAGGCAGAAGCTTCCTGGTGCAACTCAGAAGCAAGCTGCAGAGAGCTGGTTATTTATGTATTCATTCCTTCTTCTTTTTGCTGTTAAGCATAAGGGGATACAGCAGAGGAAAAAAGAGAAGGAAATTAAATAAACGTGTCTGTGTGGTAGTAGACAGCGTAACTTTTTCCCAATAAAAGTTTAAAAGAAAAATGCATCCTTTTCTAATGTTATTACATCTAATCTTTTCTTGTGGTTATCAAGGGGATATTCTGAATTGACCATAGCAGGAAAACCATTCACTGGAGACTGGAAACAGAAGCATTTCTCTGAATGTGGTCCACAGTCTGAAAACTCAAAATTTCTTACTATATAATGCAATGAATAATCTTTGTCAGTACGGAATTAGTGGTATCCATATTAATTATGGTGGCATACTCCATAGATTTTCTTTGAAAGTTGGTGACCAGATTTTTTCTGTGCAGCTGCTGAAAATGAATAACATTATGAATAACATTTTGCTTTTCTCTCCCCTCCTTTTCTGGCATATCAGAAAAAAAAGGTTTAGAGAGGAAATACAAGCTCTTTCAACTTTTTCCCCATCTCCTAACTAGTGTACACCCATTAAAGGCTCTGCTTGACACTTTTGCTAACATTTGAATAATATTACAATTTAATGCCCTCACCTTTGCCACTGCTTGGTATAAGACTTTTATTGAATACATTGGGCTACTCCTACGCTTTGTCCATCGGGAAGTTTATAAAATGCATTGTGAATTTTGAAGAAACGCACTACTGAGGGATGCAGGTTTCGCACAATTCTTAGTGTGCCCTTTTACAAAGAAAAAATCTTTTGACTTTGCTTGTTAATCAGTGTACTGAGTGTACTTAACAAAAAATGAAAGGCTGTTTTTTATGGTTGGATTTGATGATCTTGAGGGTGTTTTTCAACCTAAATGATTCTGTGATTCAATGAAAGACTGATACAGGTGGTTTCGTTGTTGATTTAAGTCATTATGATATTCTGCTCACTTAAATTTCAGCGAGTTCATTTGGGCTCCTAACCATGTTTATCATTTGCATGGCTAACACAAGACTCGTGTGTTCTGTTGCATGGTAAAACACTTTGCCACTTTGGCTAAGCACACAGTAATGCACTTAAAACCATGCCTTGCTACGGCTGTTTCTTGCTTCAGAGAGGACTGTCTTTCACTGTGGGTTTTGAGAGTCTGGAAAACACTTGTGCACATCGTAGCAATTACATTGCTTTATACAATTCAGTTCTCCATTCCTTTCTGAGAGTTTTCTAGGTCAGATATTGCTATGTAAGAGTGAAATCTCTCCGTCATCCACGGCTCAAGCAACTGAGGCCTTTGCAGGGAACCTGCTAGAAATTGCAGTGGAGGAATTAATCTTCCTATAAAACTACAAAACAACTGCAGTCCCAGAATAGCAATGAGCTCCAGGAAGCCCTTTCTCAGTTACCAGAATTACATGCCTTCCTACATGAGTTTACTGCCATGTGCCATCTCCCACCCCAGAGGTGCTGCCTATCTAGTCACAGAGAGTTCTTCCTTGACTGGGGACAGGGATGGCTAAGCTCCACCTCAGAACAATAAAGTGAGGCAGATTTTTTTTAAAAAGCTGCATTCCGTTCATTAACTATCCGTTATAGGGAAAGGTCTGCAAAATCCTATCAGCAGCTTATCATGGCTCTGTGGTTTCTGGTGCAAGAATAAATACTTCACTTAAAGGGAATAAAATGCTTTTCTCCAGTTATCATTCTACTCAAGGCTTTTGTGTCACAGATTGTCTGGCAGACTCTCACTATTGTTTCCTTCTGCAGCTTCTGGAAATGATCTTCTCTTCTCTTCATTAAAGAGAAATATGCCCAAAGCAGAGATGGGTTTTATTTGTGGTATTCCATTGTATTTATCCATTTCACCGTTAGCTGATTTTTAGCTCTCACTCTGTTTCACGTCTATGAACATCATTTATGTCAAGACTTGTACAGTGCTCCAGGTGACTGTTAATAGGCCCTGATATCTGTATCCTATGAATGAATTTGTATCGTTAAATCTTTGATAAGCACGTTAAATCTGAGTCAAAACCCTGACTGCACATTTCAATATTGCAAACCTGGCTGCACACATGGAACTGAAGGAGTGCAGGCAGCAGGTCCTAGAGAGCTGGGTCTGACACGAAGGATACATAAAAAGCAAATACTAATACTCCCTAAATGGACTTGCCTGTCTTATTTGTTAGAATTCATTTGTTCAGGCTACTCTGAAATCTACTGTTTGGTTAGGGAAGAAAAATATCCAAGGCAGCTGCTTTTGACTTTAAGTCCAATCATCTGATGAAAGGGAACAGCAAGCATTTGGATATGAACTAGCTGGCTAGTCAGTGCTCAGAGGGTGCTTCTTCCCCGCCTCCAGTCCTTCTTCTTGATATCTGAAAGAGCAGTGGCTCCCTTCCTCTGAGGCTGTTCTCGTGCCGTGCTGCACGGCGGCCAGATGGCTCATCCCTCCTGTCTGGCTAACGTGCCACCTTGGAGACACTGCATCTCCACCTGCGCTGGGCCCGGGTGTTGGATGCTAGCCTGTGAATTGCAGGAGATTTGACTACGATTCAAATGGTTATCACTAAAAATAAGCCTTTTTTATTTTTCTTTTTTCCTAGCCAATGTGACTGCAAAACACACTTCCTTGAGAGCTGGGGACGAGTACATTGAACTGGAAGCCTGACGAAGTGGTTAGCCTCTGGCTAGCATCCCTTATTTGATGAAAGATGTCACATGTGAAGGCAGCATTGCTGGCTGTTTTCCTTCCAACACCTGAAACACCTCAGCATGAACTCGGAACAGTTTCAGAAACGAGAGTTTCCTGCCTCTCCATCATTTCCCACCCCAGCACAGAAATGTTTATTTTTTTCATTTACTTTCTTCAGGGGCTGGGATTTCGGTTTCTTCCTGTGTATGCAGCATTATATCTGTGCTTGTGATTCATTACCTTGCTTATGGGTGTTTAGAATCTGGAGGCCTCCTGTTAAATGTGATTTGTAAATATATCCTCCATGTCAGACGGTGAGGAAGAGAGGGCTCTAGCACTTCACTGCCTGCTGCACTGAAAAAGTATGAAGTTAGGAAATACACATCTGTCCAAAGAAATCTGTTCTCTGTTGGAAGAGCTTAAAACGGAAGATTAAAATTAATAGTAATGGTAAATAGTATATATATATACGTATGGTTAACAGGTTACCAACTGCTTAGTTTTAAATAACACGCCAAACCAAATCTCCCTTTGCTTTTGAGGGACAGTGGGAGGGACTGACAATGCCTGATGTTAGAAGCATGGCTCAGGCCATTCCTCGCAGCTCCTCTGCCCATTCCAGACCATGAGTTGATGTTTCTCTCTACTCAAATCATGTAAGCAGAATTTGGCTGCTAAAAGCCGAGAGAAATGTAATGGAGCAGTCCCATGTGAGATGTGGTAGGAAATACAGAGCCAATTTTTAATCTAGTTTTCTGTAACTTTGATGTTATGGACTCTGCAACTACCTGTATGGTTTTTTTCCTACACATTTCCTAGATTTAACTGCTCCAAGAACGGAGGAAACCAATGCAGTCATAGAAAAATCGTATTGAGTCTATCATGGCAGAGTCATTGAACATTATTGAACATTTTAGATTGAATACACAAATCTCTTGACTGTCACTGGGTGAGACAACAGCTTGTCACTCTGCTTGTGGAGCAGCCATATGATGAGAACAAGATGAGCTTCTGCTAACAGATGAAGGCTGGGGACTCTGGTGATCTCTGGCTCCATCAGGCTCTGAAAGGAAGTGGTGTCCTGTGCAAGCCCAAGGGTGTGCTCCTCTCTGCCCCTTTGACCTCTCCCCCTGTCACGTGCCAGTTCTTTCTGTGTCATCCCAATACTCTCTCCTCCTCCTGTTTCAAGACACCAGTTTCTCTTATCCTCCTCTTTTTGCTGGGAATAGTCTTCCTGAAACCAAAATTGAAATCTGAAACTTGCTTTACTTAAGCAGTGCTAACCACTACATCTTCCAGCATCTTGATGTTTTTTTCCATTGTCACTCAGATCCAGACCCTTAATCAGCTGCAGCACCTCTCGATGACTGCAAAAAACAGCGGCAAGCAGATTCCTGTCTAGTTAACTGAACTGTTTCATTAATGTGGAAAAAGCAGTGCATTCCCCTCCTCCACCAGCTCTGTTCTCGGACACGGCAGAGCATTTTTTTCCCTGCACTGCTTCCAGTAAAACTCAGCCTGAGGCAGACAACCTGGCATAGAAAATTTTAGTCCAAATAGCTAAGAGAGAGATAGAAGCAACCAAAATAGGATCTTGCAATGGAAACCGTCAGGCGCCTGACAATTGGTGGTATTACTGGCTCTGTCTACTGCTGCATATATCCAGCCTTCCTATACATGCTGTGTGCACTGCGGCATGCTCAGAGGAAAGGAATCCTTGAACAAGTGTGTTTGAGACTTTCTCCATAACTTGCCCACAGCTGTTCAGATATTTTCTGTTTTATCAGCATCCATGACAGGAGGTAGCATAATTTATGCTTGAGTATTATTAAAGAATTAGCAATAGAAGTAAGCCAAGAGACATTTCTGGATTTTATGCTACCATCTAGTAAATGCATAACACTCATACATTAGTAATTGATTAAGTATTCTGCTGAATCCCAGACCTTAAGTAATTGTGTGCCATTTTAAGGACAGCAAAGGAGCAATGTAAAATGCTTGAATGAAAAAGGGAGAAAGTAGAGAAAGACAATTCTCACGATGAGGAGAAATAACACATACCTGTGATCTGCACTAGCTTACACTTGGAAGATACTGATATAGCATAATGCATGTAAAATTACAGCTGCATCAATACCTGATAGGAAACATAATTACCTTTTTAGCTCAACCCAACAAGAAAACTCTAGTGTTTTTACTGAAATAAAAATTCTTCCAAAGATCTTATACTTTCAGAGCTTAATCACATACGTATCTCCTTGTCATGGCCAAGCATTAACTAAAACTGGCCTTCTTTACAGACCCAGTGGCAAATAGCGTCTCCCACCTTCTAGTTGATCAAATTTACCATCCCCTCCACAGCTCCATCCCTCTATGCAGCCGGTGGTTTATGTTTTCATGAGAACACCCTGCAAAGTGACTGGGACTGCCTATACATGGTCTGGGACTCCAGCATCCTTTTCCAGTGATGTAAGGCTGGCTGTCCCAAAAACAGCTCTCAGAGAGGCCAGGTAATGTGGTGGTTATACCCAGCTAAACAGCCGAACTCCACCACAACTGCTCACTCACTCCCCCGCCTCAAAGGAACAGGGGGAGAAAATATGATGGACAGGGGCTCAAGGGTTGAGATAAGGACAAGGAGATCACTCACCAATTACCATCACGGACAAAACAGACTCAACATAGGGAGATTAATATCATTTATTACTATAACTAGCAAACTAGAGCAGTGAGAAACTAAAAGCAAACTAAAAACACCTTCCCCCCACCCCCCCTCTTCTACCTCCTCCCCCCGAGTGGCGCAGGGGAA
>VXAL01019607.1:304145-359334 GCA_013399475.1 Chauna torquata | reverse complement strand
GGAAGGACGGCATCCCGTGGGAGGGACCCCACATTGGAGCAGGGGAACAGAGAGCGACCATGAAGGAGCGGCGGAGACGAAGCGATATGGGCTGACCGCAGCCCCCATTCCCCGTTCCCCTGCGCTGCTCAGGGGGAGGAGGTAGAAGAGGGTGGATGGGGGGGGAAGGTGTTTTTAGTTTGCTTTTAGTTTCTCACTGCTCTAGTTTGCTACTTATAGTAATAAATTATACTAATCTCCCTATGTTGAGTCTATTTTGCCTGTGACGATAATTAGTGAGTAACCTGCTTGTCCTTATCTCAACCCTTGAGCCCCTGACCATTGTATTTTCTCCCCATGTTTCTTTGAGGAGGGGGAGTGAGCGAGCGGTTGTGGTGGAGGTCGGCTGTTTAGCTGGGTAAAACCACCACACTCGTGCAGCATGCTATAAAGCGCTCTCAGTTTTCTTGTGTATGTGCATTCTTATGAAAAATATGGTGCTTTCATGAGAGACATGTCCTGGTACACCTAAAAGCAGAACATCCGTGCTTTAAAAGCAAAGCAGTAACCAGTATCACTGATGTTATTCGCTACTCTGGGACACTTACCTCAGTGACCAGACATTGGCTGAGATGCTTTCCAGGTTAGCCACCATGTTCCATCTGTGCCTGCAGTGTTGCATGAGACCTGTGTTTCTGGTTTGCCTTTCATAGCCTGAAAGCCAGGATCTTCAGAGCCAGGAGGCAACTGAAGATGAAAGGATATGTCTTCATCCAGTTTGTTTGACCTCAACCCTGGTTTAACATATGTGTGTGCTCACCCTTGTTACCACTGCACTCTTGCAGAACCAGTGCTGGGCTGCCTGAGCCCACTGAACTCTCCAGCATTGCTCTGGTAACCGGGCTGATGTGGATAACCATGCCTGGAAGAGGCAGGATGGCTCTGCTGTAGGATGGTCAGGATAAGCCATGCTGCTCCTGTCTTCCCAATAAATGAGAAGAAGCATATCCCTGAGGCAGGTGCCATTTGGTCACATACGTTGTGGAGTCTCATGCCATGTCTAATTACCCATGATCAGCAGCCAGGGTGGCTGCAAAGCCAGCTCACAGTGTGCTTGAAGCGATAAGGCAGCTATAACCTCTGATGCAGAACATGCTGTGGTCCTCAGTGTCATGCAGTGAGCATGCTGAGTGTGAGGCTGGTAGCTGGGGCACAGGATGTGTGCTAGAAAGGCACGAGGGACAAGGTGAGCAAGTGTATGCAAACCTTGTGTCCCTTGCAGCTCTCCTTCCCAAAGTGTAGTAAGTACACAGTTGAGGCCTCTCCAGCGAAGATGCAGCTGGAGTGGGTGGGAGAGCATGACTCTGCCTGGGAAACTTGTCAGGAAGTTGTCATGCTACCAAAGGGCAATATAGACACAGTTTATGGCCGGATCAGGTGCCTTAATATGTCATTGTCTCCAAATGAGTTGATTTGTAATATGGCACTATCCTTGAGCTTCTAATAGGAGGCTGAATGCAGTGGTCAAGTGAAAGATAAGTGATAAAGCTGTTGGCAAAGAAAACAAAGCCAAGTTAAAAACACTTATTAATCTTTCATGGACTACATGATGCAAAAAGAGAAGAAAATGTATATATTAGTTACAAGCAAAAATTGTTATTGCAGTATTGTAATGTGTCCCATTCCAGACTTAAGAACTTATACTAACCTTAAGAAAACAAGTTCTTGTAGGTCAAAGCCTGGAGGAAGAGCAGCTACAAAGTCCATAAGTCAGATGATTAGGGAATATTTTTCTTGGAAGAAAATCTTGTAGATCTCTCTTCACAGTGCTCAGTGGGGGAAGCAGTGGCTAGAGAACTGATGGGTTATTATTATGAGAAGTTACCTTTTATCTGAATTTGTGCCTTTGTATCATCCTTGCCTTCTTTGATTATTGTTATAGAAGACTGTCTTTATCTTGGTGGCAAGCAAAAGCTTTGTATATCCAGCCTTATGTCAAGGGCTTGAAAGAAAGATCATTGCCACAATTATTTTTGGACTCAGAATTAATCTCCAGAACATGCTCCAAACAGTTACAGCAGAAATTGATCAATTTTTCTCTTGACCATGTAAGTAGTGCAGATGGAGAATTGTCTTTCATTTTGAGCCTCTATGTGGAACATACATTTTCACTGTGAATAGTTGCTTTCAAAATTCTTGTGTTTGAACAGGCACATATAACTTGCCTCTTCACCTTATTTATTATACTGCTTTCTCCTATGGAGAGGAGACATAGTCAGCGATTTCTGTCCCCAAGGTCTCACTGCAAGAATGAAAGGAGCTGAGAGACTCCAGCCATCACAACTTTGAAACCAATTCAGAGTTCGGATTCTATTCAAGATTACAAGGCAAATGTTTTTTTTTTGTAGCTACACTTCCATTTACATACTTTGCAAACCCTGAATTTTTATTATCATCCTAGAAATGGTATGGCAATCGATGATTATGTGTCAACAGAGCCAAGTGATCTTGGTACAAAACTTCAGTTTGTTCAAACCACTATTATTGTGCTTCCATTTTATAGTGACTAATTCAACAATCTCTGTAAAAACACTCAAATAAGACATGTACAGGATGTCTTAATGCTATAATTTCCAGGTGCTCCAGGATGTTACTGTTTTTTATGTCCTGGCCTTATTCTCAGTAGAAGTCAAATTTATCGGTTTTGAAGGCTCAAAGGAGTTTACTGAGAACTCTACTTTGATTTAGACAAAATAAACAGCAAAACACAACCTTTGCTTCTGTCATCTTTCTGAAAGCACACTAAGATTGTCTGCTGCCTATGTTTGCAATGTATCGTATTACCTTATTGTAAAGCATCAGTTTTGCCATGAAACTTTAGCTAAAGGTATGCAAGAAATAGGTTCAAGTTAGACATATACAGAAATCCTATTATGGGTATGAGAAACCATGCATCTGCATTGTGTTGAGAGTGTCATAAATAGATAACCGCAATTTCTGTAAGCTGTTGTAATGGAGATGAAGTGCCACAGGGTACTGCGTACTGTCAGATAGAAGTATTCCATATACACCACATACATTTGGTCTTTTATGATACATTTTTTCATAAGTGCTAAAAAAAAAAAAAAATGTGTAAGGGAATAACTCAGAACTGCATTCCAAAATGTTTTACATTTCCGAAGGCATAATAAATATACAGTGTTTAGCATAATTTCATCATATCTTATAAAACTTTTGTGTTTTGTAATGTTTTACCTCCCCAGAAAGAACTGAAATCTGTATCAAATATATGCAAAGATCTGACCATATTTGTATGAGAGTTTCCAGTTTCATACTGGGGTGTAATTTCATGCCCAGGTGATTGATTATCTGTCTGTTTAATTAGATAGTTGTACTTGCAATTGTGCTAGCTTGCACAAAATCTCAGTAAGGGAATGAACAAGTTGCACAAACTTTTGTATAATTAGTTTTAAATTCTACATATATTTCTGTATAAGGCACTGATATACAAGCAGTTAGTCATAACAGTAAGGAAATACAACAGAATAAATTCTTAGTCCATAAATACTTCCTTTCTACTTCTTAGATTCCGGGGAACTGCAAAAGTAAAGAAGAATGTCCATAGGCCTCCATTATTGGTTAGTTAGTATTCAGGTCAGAGCCTAAATACCAGGTTAGAAGGACTTTCGGTCCTCTGACTTGATAAAAACAGCTCTTTATAAGTTCTTAAAAAAGCAGTTTCCAAAAAAATGCAGTTTTTCTCTTCTATAAAATACTAAGTCAACTTCACAAGGATGTAGCCACTCTTTCAATACAGAAATACTTGGGAGGTATAATAGTGCTCCCGTATAAAGCAGCGTGAGTTATAAACTTATAAACTTCTCCTACAGTAAAATAGGTGGATACTTTTTATAGTGTCTTTTGCTCTTTAACAACAAAGATAAAGGTACCTATATTCTCAGTGCATCTGAAATACATTATTTATTGCACTCATGTGTTCAAGAGTTACTGTATTATTACCCCGTAAATTTGATTGCAGAAGGAATGAACTGATTTGTCATGGGTGTTACTCCTGACTTTCTCCTTCAGGATTGCAACGATCCTGAAACATCCTTTAGTTTCTGTAGGAGGGAAAAGATTAAAGTAAAGCAGTTGTGTATCATGAGGTTGCAAACTTGGTGAGGTTAAACAATATTAGCATTGATTACTTTTTTTTTTTTTTAACAGAATTTTTCATGTATAGGCAGCACTAGGATTTACAACAAACTGACTACTTCTGCAGTTTTAATTAATTGTGACTTTGGCTTAAAATGTGAAAGTGGTAAACCGGAATTGTAAATTGTTTGCCTGAGGATGGGATTTAGCATTTCTAAATTAGAAACACATTTTTAACTTGAAAGTAACATTTAGATTGGCTGTTTTAATATATAGAATATGGATTTAACCCAGAAAAGATACCGAGTCATTTGTGGACTCATAGAGCTGAACAAATGTTGAACGGCACATGGTAAAATATTTATTAAACTTTATACTCCTACATTCTATAATGGTATTGCTCATAAAACCAGAGATGGCCTCTGTGCAGCAGTTTCCATTCTGCAGTCTGTCAGCACAACATCAACTATCATATTAATATTTTGAATCAGGAAGATTTCTATTATTAATGATTACATGATTAACAAACACCATGCTAATAGAGTTTACTTGCATGAAACAGGGGTCCATCTTATCATTAAAACAAGAAGGAAACTTTGTTTTATTTTAGATTAACTTCTTTAAATTTTATGTGAGCTGCAACTGGATAATGGGGCACCCTGCCTGCAAGTGATTTACTTTGTATATTTTAGTTCATTTTGACGTATACATGCAGATTTGATGAGATAAGCTGCAGAGACTGAATGTGCCACTTAAAACTGTAGATTCATGCAAAAAGATGGTTCTTGACTTCTGTGTCTTGGCTGGCTTGCTGCTTATCATTGTGGCAGATTCCATCTTCACTAGTTTGTTCATTGAACACCTTATTTTTGTAACTGCAGATATGTGGAAGTTTTAATTCATTAAAATTCAGAACACTTTTGAAAGTTTTGCTATTTTTATTAGCTTGTAAGTTCTTCCTGTCTGGGATGTTAGTGTTTTATCTGTATTAATTATCCATATTAAACCACAGAGACATATAACACAACAATAAAAATCTACTTATTACAAGTAAGGAGGAAAATTACAAAACTGACCAAAAAGAATCTAGCCTTTCCTCAGTAGAAGAACGCTCAACCAGAAGTTGTAGCTTGGTGTGTTCAAATGTGAAATTACAGAAGTTTCTTTCTTGACTGCTCCAAGTTTTAAGGATTAGTTTAATTCTTGCTGGCTGTTTTCTACCTTCAGTTTTCACTGTGAGAAGTATTGTCATGGTAATCATCTTTCTTAGGTCTCAGACCTGCAGTGAGAGACATCTCTGCAGATTTTATTGCTGTGGTAAATCAAAACAATATATTTGAAAAAGAATAGGAAGCAACCTCACTTGAGAGTGTAATGCAAAGTAAATTGCATATATATTCCTTGTCAGCCAGGAGAATTTGGGAAACAGGGCAAGGCAAATGGGGTAAAACCACTCTCCCATAAATTTGGCATATAGTTATTTACAGTGTTCCACTCCTGTTAAGGTGGTAGAAGACTATTCTAGCAACAATAATGAAATACTCTCCAGCAATTCATTAATTTTTGCTTTATATAACAAGAAACTTTCCACAACAAATAAATGCAAAACCTTCACCTTCTCTGTTATGAAGCAGCAAGAAATATTGCCTGCCCACTGTGACTGAAACAGACAGTAAGCAGAATTGCTGTGAACAAGAAACAAATCTCACAGCATTCTCTGCTCTCAAATTGGATTGTAAGAGAAGAAGATAGGAAAGACTTTTTGATGTCAGAAATTTAATTCCAGTACGTTGACTTTATTTCTACAGTTTGAAACATAGAGAGTCAGCAGCTCTGGAACATTTCTATGAAAGAGGTTATAACACTTAAAGCATTTATCCTGTGCGTGTGTCAGTACTGTGTATATCTTCTAAATCTGGGCCCATCCTTGACTGAACAAATCTCCAGAGCAGATATAATACTCCGTGTAACTGAGCTTTACATAGGAAAATAAGAATCTACATTTTGGAAGGTGTCTTTAAGACATGCATCGGATGATTGTCTTCAGTGTGGGAAGTTTTTCACTTTCTCTTTTAAATTATTTCTTTATAATTCTAAGAATACTTGCAAGAGTACTCTGCTGCATTTTAATTATCATTTTATGTTAGCAAAACATTAGGGAAAATGTTCCCCTCTTGCAGAAATGACCTGATAACTAGGAACATGCTACCAAGATCCCTCCTTGACTACCATGTGATTGCTGTCATGATGGACTTGGCATTCTTAAGGGGAAAGGTTCCCTTTATGCCGTTTATCAAACACCTCCTGATGAGAGGAGGCTCTCTACAAACTGCCAGGTGGACTGCAGCTCACTCGGCTTTCATTAGCATGGGCATCTTCTTTCCGTGACCAGGTGACAAGAGTATGGTCTGACTGAAATGCAAGAAGGCACTTGCAGCACCTTTGGCTCTGTCAAATTGACATTATTCTGCCTTCTATTAATGGAGACTTTAAAAAAAATAAAATAATGGTGGAATCTCTCAAGGGAAAAATGATACATTTTAGCCAGTAAACTGATGTCAAGAGAACTAAACTAAGATTACTCTGGTTTACACATGAAGATGATGGAATTCAATATTCATTGAATCAGTGAGACCATTTCCATTGATTGCCATGGATTTGTATCAGAGCTGGTTTTTTTTTTTTTTTTTTTTGCTGGATCATTCCACTTGGCCTCAAAACAGGCAAAACTATTTTTATTAAGTCAGAGAAAAAAATTAAAATGCTGCTTTATCCTTTTTTCTCTGGGCTTACTTTCTGCCTCTTGGGAAATAGATTGTTTTGGAGTTTTAGAAAATATTATTGAGGAATACATGGGCATTGATATTTTTGTTCATATTACCAAAAATATATCACTATGGATATATATATATATTTTTCTTTTGTCAAGAGGAAGGAAAATAAAAGAGTTCCACCTTGAGCTATGCCTAGGTATTGCAGATAACTGATAACCTGCTTGATGGTGTATGAGAACATTTGAAAACTGAAAAACTATCTTGGAATTTGTGATGGTTTATAACTCGCGATGGCCAAGTGTATACTCACTGAAAGGGAAGGAAAGAAAGGTAATGTTTATTGCAATTTCACGTCAGAGAAGTGTGCTGTAGGATTTATCATTTCTTCCAGCTGCCACATAAATCTTTTTTATTCCATATCAATGGCAACTTTCAGCCTTGATTCTACATAGACAGATGAGAGTGTCTTATACTTTCTTGCAGTCAGTGGGACTCCCTGTAACGACCAAAGTTATGCTTATACTTGCAGGTCTGAGCAAGCAGGCCCTTGCATGCTATCTAGATTTTTATTTTCTTCTCCAAATAAGAATATATGTGTCCGACAATGTGTACAATTCACAGGAGTGGAAAAATGTAACTACAGGATGTTCTGTGTCTCCTGTGGCACTATATACTGCAGCGCTGCAAAAGTACAATATCAGCAGGTATCCTGTTGGAGAAACAGTGTCATAATATCTGAGCCTTTTGTTTAGAGGTTTTTTGTTTTGTTTTGTTTTGTTTTACTTGAGTTCCTGTTTTTAACTTCTGGCTTCTTGGTAGGCATCTATTTAAATTTTTGTATTTTTAATTATTGCTATCATCATAAACTAAAAATGTATAAAAAATAGGAAAGTGATGAGGAAATGCTTCTCCTATAGTTGCCTTACCACTTGCATATATTTTTTTTTCTTTATTGGCATTGATTTCTCTTTTTTTTTTTTCCTTTGCAGACTTGGCAATTTAAATCCTTTTAAATCAGTAATGTTCTTGATGCATTTTTTTTTCATTACTTTTTACTTTTGCTGTTATTGCCTTTTGTAATTATGGTTTTTCTCTAAAGGTATATTGGATAGCCTGACTTGTTTTCTCCATTTCATTCACACTGGATGTGGCAGCAAAGCTTTTTTTTTTGTTATCTCATATCCCAAGCAAATGAAGACCTAGATCCTTAATAGAATTCTAAACACCTAAGCTACTGCATAAGTTACTGTCTCTCACGGCTTTATACGGAGTCTCAGGACACACGGAGAATCTCAATAAAGCTTTCCTTCCTGGAGTTAGATTATGATTCTCTATCTGTAGAAAAAATTAAAACGGGGACTATGAAAACTCCAGAATTCACAAGTCAAAGACGAAAATTTCAATGGTGTGTTTTACTGATAAATTTTAAGCCAACCTGTCTAAAGGCTCAGCATTCATCAAAGAGATGGGCTGCTCAGCCGCTGCTTCTTCATGGAGAATCTCCTCACCTGCAATGCTGCCAGCATTTGCATGCTTGGGTTCCTTCTCTTGTGTAGGGTATGAGTATTTGGCTCTAAGGAGAACTTTGTCCACCTGACATAGATAGTGGACACATATATCTATGTTTATGTTCAGGCTCTGAGTTAACACGAATCCTGTGTTAATATTTATAATTTCTTGTGTTGTGGTTCTGTATGTAATCACAACGTTATTTATTACATTGATTTTGCCATTAGTTTTCAAATATGACTAACTCTTTGCAGGATTTAACAATAGAACCTAAACAATTCAGGGGTACCTGATCCCAGAATTAGGCACAAAGTGTCGTTTTATAAATCTAAAGATTTCAATTATATGCTGTAGGTTTGATGGCAGTCCATGGAATGTAAAGCTCTTCAAAATAAGCTTTCAACGTCCACTATATTTGGCTTAGAACCTTCTAGAAAAATTTTCCTCTTCCCTTGTCTTAACAGAGAAAGCCAGTCATATTCTTACTGTAGCCTACTTTCTTTTTTCTTCTTTTCCTTATTCTTGCTACTGTTGCACTTACTGCTTCCCTCCTATTTTTCAAATAATCTTGCAGTAGATTGAGGCCAAGGCCAGCTACTGCCTAATATAGGAAGAGCAAGTAAGGAAAACAAAGGCAGAGAAGAAATTTTCCAATTTGTTTCCTAGCAGGAACACAAGCCTTTAATAACGTTTTCATTGATTACACTCTCTTGCTCAGCACTTATGCTAACAGAACAATTATTACAGTCTGTAATGTGCAGGACTTAAGCACTGATGAATGATTTACTGTGTCTATCAGCTACTTAATTAGAATTAATTATTCATAGACTTTCCTGATGAAAGACCTCATTATTACAATAATCTTATAACGTAGGTTGTCAGTGTTTTCTGAAATACCTTGCCTAATGGGGCTATGGAAATTGCTTGTGATTTTAGTCTAGCAAAAACAGAGATTAGAAAGAAGCCCTGAAATGTGCTCTGGCAGAATTTTCTCTTTGGTCTACATCAAGACAATCCAGCAGATTGCACAGCCTGGTGCCTGGCCCAGACCAGCCTATCCACAGGAATATGTGGTGACAACACGCTGTTGTGAGATGAGGCTGTGACGCAGTGCATTCCTACTGAGGCTGTGGTAGGACCTCAGCAAGCACGACGTAGGACTGAAATCTGGGGAAGACAGGAGAAGGTGAGTGGCAGCTCTATCTGCAACCAGACCTCTGCAGACTGCTGAAGCACCAGGCTGAAACTTTTCAAGAAGCTAGTGCTTCCCTAGAGATTGTCAACTACTCTTATCTGGTGTTAACTAATGCTAGCAGATATTAACTGGTGGGAGGCATGAAGAGGAAAGTAAGGGTAGCACGTTCTCTAAGGGAGCTCTCATGGAGCATGAGAGTCCTCAAGGTGAAAGCCATGAAGTTCCTGGCATTGCACACTTTCCTTGCAGATCCACATGAGAAGTCTTTGTTAAAGTACCTCAGCCCTGAATATTCTTCCTTTCTATATATTCCTTAGGGTTTCCAGTTAATTTTAAAGAGCAATCACTTATTTTAGAGTTGAGTTCCTCAGGTAAGAAGAAATATCCGAAACACGGTAGGACAAAATTAAGCTTGCTTGAAAGGAATATTTTCTCTGCCATGTGCTGCCTTTGTCTTTGTCAGCTACATGGTATCATGGCAGCAGCCCCTGAAGAGAGGTCAGAGATTAGCAAATGGCACAGAGAAAATCAAGTAGTAACAGCTACATAGCTGTATACATCATAGGAATTACAGGGCCATTAGTTTTAATTAGGTAATTAAGAAAAAAGATATTGTTCACATTACATATTCAAGCCTTTTCTCTGTGATTGCTGGGATGACACTGAATTAGCAAAGGCTGTATAAACAAGGCTTAAAGGCTTTCACTTTAGCAGTATGCTTAAACCCAAACTGGAGAGAAAAAGACATGTTGACAGCTAGAAGTGAAGTTATTGATGTTCTCACTTTGTTGTCCATGATGATAGCTGCAGTGCCTTGTGTTTACTTTTGACCAACAAAAAAGCTTTTGGAAGTCCTCTTTTGCATATTTTAGATAGCATTTCCCAGTGGAGCTTGCTATGGTATCTGTTGTGCCAGGCTGGAAAGAAGCAAACAGGATTGGTTTGTTAGCTGATGTTTTATCAAGACAGAAAGACAAAGAGACTGAAAGCAGACTGGGAATGTGGCATCTTCTTACAGCAGTGAATTTCTGCCAAGAAACACAAGGTTTAACTGCTTATTTTGTCTTGATGGTCTTTGGGTAGCTACATCTTTAGTGGGAGATATCCCAACAGAATTGGATCTGATCTTTTAGATATACTAGATTTGTTTTCAAGCTGCCTGGAAAGATCTGAGCCAGGGGAAAGCACATCTATCTATCTATCTATCTATCTATCTATCTATCTATCTATCTATCTATCTATCTATCTATCATCTATCTATCTATTCTTGGAAATGAGGCTAAATTTACCTACCTGATACTGTGGATTAACTGGAATCACAGGGGAGACCTCAACCTGTCTAAGCAGTAAATGATCTGAAATATTTTCTGTGTTGTGACTGATGATGGCTGTCAAGATGAGCTGATGAAGTATCTCACTTAAACACTTAGGGGCAAAATCCGTTGTTCAAACTGGGCTTCATCTGGAACAAACTCCTAGTGTTTGACATGTAACCAGAAATGACTGGTAAGAACAAAGTCACAGTTGGCTTCTCAGGTGATTACTAGATTGCTGGCTATTAGCCTAGCGCTATCAAGTTTGTGAAGGTAAAAGTTACCTCTCACATGACAATGCAAGTCACAGAAGTGGAAGAAGGAGGAAGGAATGGAGAGGGTTGGGAAAGCAGGGGAAAGAAAGGGAAATGGAGCAATCCCCTTCCCTCCTTCTGCAAAGAACAAGATACTTTGTGCAGTTAGCATTGCTCATCTGACAAAAAGGATTTAAATAATTTTGAACTTTCTGTGAAATCAGTATAAAACAGCAGTGCTTAGAATAGCACACCATTATTAATTCTGAAATTGTCTCAAAGTCCCCCTTTTCCTCCCACTCCATACATTACATAGACACAGCTACTGTTATTTTTATGCTTAACTCCCAGTATATCTGAAAATGAACAATGAAGTATGCTTATACAAGAGAACTGGGAAAAAATACATACATTATTGAATTCTACTGTCAGCACACAGATCTATAGGATGTGTTGGGAAGCTGGTTCCTTAACTCTGGGCTGAAACTGGTTGAACTGTAGGTAACATTAGCCCTTTAGCTTGTTCAGTATTTGAAAATGCAGATATCAATTTAACAAATTTCTACTGACTTTCTTGCATGAAATTGTTGCACTTGCATCTATATGCTTTTCACAGAGGTGAATGTAGAGCTAGGATTTTTTGTATGAGTCTGTCAAGTAATCACGGCCACCTCGTCAATGACAAGAAGTTGTTTTAACCTAAGAGCTCCAGTGCTGTCACTTATGTGTATGTGCTGCTAACACAGAGCTAGTGGGGTTTACATATTGCCTTCATAAAATACTCCAAACTTCTAGTCCCATCAAGCTCATCCTAACCTGGAGAATGGGTAAAGAGGGGCTGTGATGGAATAACCACTTCGGCTTGTTTATTTACTGGGATGCATACCCTCCTGTGGCCAAAGGTATGTACTGCAATCGCTTCCTAAACGGAGAGGCTTGGAAAGCTTTAAAAGACATTTGCCAATTCCATGGCAAAATTGAGTAACACAGAAATGTTCTGACAGGACATCCCTCCTACAGGGAGGACTGGCTACTGAAGCACGGGAAAAACTGCTCGATAACTTTCCTGCTTCTTTCAGTGAGCTTTAATGGGGTTGAAATCAGCAGGAATTAGGCCTTATGGCACAGGTTATTACTTTTCCCCAGGTATTTGGGAATGATCATCTGGTACAATACTAATAATCAGTCAAAACAACTCTTAGCTTCCTACAGGAGAAAAGTATTTGCACTTATGCCTGTGACTTAAATTAATTTAACTTACCATATGAGTCAAATATGAATCATGATGGATACAAGCAAAATTCCTGATCATCTTGCAGTTATTTGCTCTCTCTGAAAGCCTTCTGTATGTTTGGATAAAAAAATTTATTTGGTATGTCAATATATTTTAATCTGTCATTACATTTTTGAACCATGAACATTTTTTTCTTTAGTGAGTAAGCTAGTATTTTTAACATCTTTGTTCTAAGTCTGTTCATAACTCACTATATTGCCTTAAAAGCTAGCTAGAGCTATTGTGGGGGATTGAGGCACAGTTTGGGCCTCAGCAAGCATGGGAATGGGTATTGTAATAAAAAGGTTACAAAATATTTCAGTCACCGTTTTGAATACATGCATATTTACTTGCAGTAGATTTCGTAACACACATTCCTTAAGAGACAGTTGGGAAAATAAAGCAGTCATGTCTGAATTAGGAAAAAAACAGTGAGTCAAAACTAACATGGTCAACAGGTTTGGGGAGAGGATAAGAGGATTATAAACGTGAAGTTTTGTGCTGTTGTTTTACAAAATCAATATAGTTGTCAGTAAGGAGAGATTTGTCTCGGTGTTCTTAATGCATGGCAATGGAATTCTTATTTAACTCTTGTGAAATAATGTTCTGCTGGTTAAATTTAACTTGCTTCCTCTGTAAATTTCAGAATTCTCTTTGTCATTATTGAGAAATTCAGGTTTTACTGGAACTATTTTACTAACTGATATATGATTTTAAAATATGTCTGAAAATATTAAATTCAGGCTTGATAAAAACACAATAATTACAACTTTTGTGCTGTTCCAGGACTTGAAGATCACACTGCCATTTTCCCACAGTGTGACAGTATAACGGTGGTAATCAGAGACTGGGAATGGGGTGACTGTATGTATTCATGAAATCATAGGTCCATCTTCACTGGTAGGGGGGCCACATGATCTTTTCTTCTGACATCCTCTGTGCATCACAGGCCATTCACACCATTGTGTTTCTTCTAGCTACTTCTGTACCGAGACCTCCCTTTGGTGCTCCTGAAAGGTATCCAACTTGATTTTAGGACATTAATGCACATTTGGCTTCAGTTTCTCATATCCTGTGGTGTCTTTTAACAAGTTACCTCTCCGTCCTATTTTCAACAAACTCAGCAGAATAATGTGCTGCTGCACCTCGTTAGTGCTCCCTGGGTTATCTATGAGCAAGCTGGCATGTGCTTATGATGCAGGGCAACCTTCTGCTGAGGTTCTAGCACAAATCCTGGGTAGGAAGAAACAGGGAGCAAATAACCCTTGTCTCTCAGCTGGGCTTGTTTGCACTGTGCAGCTTGAAAGTATGACTTTCCAGTGCAAACTTTGGAAACATTGGTATCCTGGCCAGTGCTGCAGCTTGTCCACGTTCTTCTGCTATAGAGCATTTCCTCCTGTCTTGAATCAGTTCTTTCACTCTTTCCTACACTGCACACAAGCATGCAC
Source organism: Chauna torquata (assembly GCA_013399475.1). Lineage (NCBI taxonomy): Eukaryota > Metazoa > Chordata > Aves > Anseriformes > Anhimidae > Chauna > Chauna torquata. The sequence goes on along the minus strand of VXAL01019607.1, from coordinate 345,434 downwards.
CTGAACGTTATTATTATACTTTAATACTGGGTTTATCAATACCAGATCCACTAGCTTGTATCCATTTTCCAACAATATAGATGAATTTCTGAATCTAGTATTACTCAGAAAGATTTTTCAGATTCACTACTTTCCTGATTCATTTGGTTTGGGTGCATAGTTTGTATTCCTTTTTTTCTAGATGTAAAAATGTACGTTTGGCTGAGTTGAACTGTGATCTTGAGGATCTTAAGGCTTTTTTTTTTTTTTAATAAAATTTGTTAGCTGTTTCTTAATCTTTTTACTATATATTTTATTCATATTGTGTAAAATTGATTTTTGGTCATATTTTGTCATGTTACAGTAAGTCAAATACCTTACAGAGCTGTGTGGATTACATCTGCTTAGTTACTTTAATCAACAAAACTTCTGCTCTTAAAGAATGCAATTAGACTTGTTTGACAGAACTAATTTATTTCCCATAAAACCATATTGACTGACATTAGTTAGATACCTGCAATCTTTAATCAGTTGAATCTTGTACCAGCTTCTCCTTGATTTTGTCCGGGGTTGATGTCATTCAAAATTATGCTCTTTTTTGAATTGTTTTCTGTTTTGCAAACACTTCTTACCAAGAAACCAATAAAAATATACAGTGCATTTGTATGCAGCATCTGGGCAGTTGAGAATGCATTAATTAGTATATTACAGCAGTAGCACTTATTATTTATTATATCATCGTCAGAGAACACAATTAAGTTATTGTAGAGTTGCTATGGTTTCCAAAGGAGGTACAGTGCAAACTAATTACCTCAAGATGCCAGATGGTGCTGAATAATTCCTGAGCAAATGCCCTATTACCTCTGCCTCTCCTATATTTGTATAGTAAACAAAACACTGATAAAATGGAGACTGAGAGTGTAGTGATTTCCCTTTATAGGTCTCCGCAGGTTTCTATTTGCCCTTAGCATATTTACATTCTTCAGACTATATTGTTTAATTTTCTCCCATCTGTGCGAAGATCCTAATGAATGAACTGCAAACAGAAGCATGTAAGAAAACTCCGCTGCTGGACATTTTGACTGCAAATGCTGTATCTGCTCTACATCAGCAATTTTTGTATTGTGTATCATGGTTATCCCTAGGATATGGTGGATAGAAAGATGCCTGAACCTGTCCACAGTACAAGTAAGCTATAAGAGACATTTTAAGCACTGTTAACACCCTAGATTTCCCTTTAGCCTGCAAAGTCACCAATTTGTGGATCATGGGGACATTGTACATGAAGGCAATATGGATGAATATTGGACTTTAAGCCAGACCTATAGGATGCTCAAAATAATTTTGGGTTTAAAAAACTGCAAAGCTTGAAGACAGTGAAGTCTGAGGCTACTCAGTCTTAGAGACAAGGCTTTCTTGTATATCTGTGGCAGTTTTGTCTTACTTTTTCAGAGGTCAATAGGTTAGCTGGGTATCTGCAAAATCTTCCACTATACAGCCTGAGAGATAAATAAATGGATGAACTCCAGGTCTGTACCTGTAGTAAATATTAACAAATTTAAAATGTTACTATCGGGGAAACAACAACATACAAGGCCAGATGTTTTTGCCAATAAGAAAAATCTTTGAGGTAGTGTATCACAGAAGTGCATGCCTTAGACCAAATGTTCTGGCTGTCTTGAGTGTCAGCCCACAACCAGCTGACCTGCAGCATCAGGTCAATAACACAAGTAGGTCAGCCTTTGGGCAAGGGCTCTTGTGCCCCATTTCTGCTACCAGTGTCATAGAATTGCCAACATACTGCCCTAAGAAAAAGCCTTTTATTTTAGTTTAGACCCCATTCACAGTTTAAATTGATTTGCAGCATGGTAGGTCTAGGAAAACAGCCATAGGAAACCAGAACAGCAAACATTTTCCTGCCAAATTCTGAGCTTGTCTATACAGAGCTTGCACAGGTTTTTCCAGATATTTGGGTTTATCTAACCCATATCTCACCTCTGCACACATCCATGAGGCTTGCTTCTCTCAGAGGTCCAAACTGGTGGGTCTCCAGGCTTTTTACCTTCTGCATGGGGTTTCAGTAATCCTTCTTACGGGGACTCTTACAAGAGCAGCTAACAGAGACAACCAATAGATGCAACAGCTTGCTCAGCAGTCTCTGCATTCTGCTTTAGGAGCTTCTAGACCTTGTAGGGACAAGGTCTGAGATCATCAGTGAATACCTAGAAAACCTCTAAGAAACCTGAGGGTGCCTGCTGCTGCTAGGCAATGGTGAGATAAGGGGACCCACAAGGGTTCGGGCATGAGGAAGCTTTAATAGCTTCTGACAGTGATGATCAGCTGCCCTCGACCCAGGGTGCCTTAAGCCTCTGTTACAGCTGCCTACTGGTTAGGGAGGGTCACGCACCCTTTTAGCCAGTGCTTGGGAGAAGTCTATACAAGAGCCATGCCCGGAGTGTAACCTTCCAGAGGCAGTGGCTTGCATAGAAGGGTGTGAAGAAGGAGGCCTCAGTACAATTCATACCACAATAGCAGCCTCAGATATGGTGGTGCTGCACTACCGAGCAGTTTCCCAAGCAGATGTTGGATCACCTTTCTCTCTAGAACGGAGGCTTCCATACAGATAAAGCTTCAGATGGCAAATGCAGCCATCGAAGTCCCAGGATGCAGAGAGTGCCTGGGGCCTCTATCTGATGCCAGGAGAAATGATCCCCTGTCCTGGAGGAGGTATACAATCTTTGAGAACCTGTACTGCCAAGTGGAGGAGTTACAAAAGGAAGCAAACAGGCCATACAGTATCAGAGAAGATGAAAGCGAGACAGACGAGATCTTCTCTGTGATGCAGCAACTTGAAGAGTCTGTGACTCCAGCTGAAGCAGAGAAGCAAGCAGTATCCATCCCTGGTGTTAAGGTAAGTGCAGCCTCTGGAGAAGGCTGGAAGCTGGTGACTTTCTGGCACCGAGAGGAAGGCTCCTGCCCTGCCTAATGGCTTACAGCTACAAAATAGGTTCATTACTCCTCCAAGCTGAAGAGGAGCCAGATGGGCTTTCAAGCAAAGGGTCTGGTCCACCTCTGGCCCAGAGGGAAAAGTTTGGACGGAGAAAAGGTGGTGCAAGAATGGCAAAAATGGTCTGGAAATAGAGTAAATGGGGAATAAGGTATGAAATCAGGTAAGAAAGAGAAGAGGGGGTAAATCTTCTGATACTAGTAGTGTAGATGTCTACAGACAATAATGAAGTTGACTCATGGACTGGGATGCTGATCCACCTACTGGGATGCTGCAGGGAGCTCTCTTAGACAACACGCTGAACTTACCATCAGGCCTATGTCTGAAAGGTATGGTGAAGACTGATGGACTTGCAACTCCGTGCTGAGTGGTCAGGGGAGGAAAAGGTGATGGAGCTGTAATTCAACAGTAGGTGTGTGGAATTTACAGAAATCTACAGAAATACAGAGTGATGACTAACAGTTTTACAATTGTATGCAATAATTATGCAAAATGATATAGCTAAATCAGTAGTATTAGTATGTTTATTAGATTAATTATAATATTGATTAGGTCATTACTTTCTTAAAAATGTATTGCTCAATCAGCAAACGCTTAATCATTTTAGCTTTACACCAATGATGTTTCAGACCTGCAGGTTAGAGGGGGTGAATTAGACCATGAAATAAGTGTCCAACAAATCAGTGAAGACATAAATACCAACTTTTATTTTGCAATGTTGGGCCTAAGTGCAAATATGCCTGTCTGCATTGTCAGATTGACTAAATTAATTTCTTTTAAAAAATATGTAAATAATATGAATTGCAGTCATTGCTTCAGTTCAATCTCCATTTGAAAAGATCTTTTAATTTCTTATTTCTGTATAAATTTTGATTCTTTCTTGATTCCAGTAAAGGAAATAATAACTAAAAAGCACAGATTGAATGAAATACTATACTTCCCTGGAAGTACTACCTTCTTGGAAATACAGAAGGCAGATTGCTTTCTCAGGTCAACAAATTACAAAAGAAAACACTGTTAAAACATCAGCTAGTTCACTTTAGGAGTATGTATGGTTCTCAAGATAACACATTCAGCTGTGCAGTCAGTTTGAGGATAATAGATATAATTCTGGTATAATAAAATAATTTCATTATGGGAGTCAGAGAGGTATGAAATCACTTCTTTGGAATGCACAATCTATTGATCATCCAAACCATAAAATTTGCTATTTCAAATATGTTAGGAAATGACTTGTCTGTGATCTACCTTGTTCCAGTCAGAGGAACTAAGTTTTTTTTGTATATAGTTAATAAACCAGGACTTTACTGAACACAGATAACTACTACTGAAGGTTTACAAGCTAGACATTCTAAATAATGTTATTTTACTGCTAAAAAAAATAACAACAAACAACAACAAAAACAAACAAACAAAAAACTTGTGCAAACTCCACCAGGGAAGGAGCAGAGGAGGGCAAATAAAGCAGGGAGGCTGAGATGGGGGAAGCAGGCCAAGCAGTGTCTCAGAGCAATGGAGAAAAATCAAAATTGACAGTATGTAAGCTTTGCTCAATATGCAAATGTTTCTGCCCTGACTGCTCTATTTGCCATAAATGTTGAATTGGATTAAAAGGCTTTTAGAAAACCAGTCATTACTAAATGTTTGCTCCTAATGAAATCATTTATATAATAACTTCCTTTGGCTTCATATGTAGTTAATCTTTCCCTCCGATTTATTTTCTAGTCAGTGGCATCCAAACTTCCCCCAGCTTAAAAAATTTCCTCCCTTTTGAACAGAGAAAGGAAGGTGCAAGGAGAGCAAATATGGTCCTAAACGAGCAGCATGAATGTACATGTAGATATTTTGTCAAATATTTGAACAAATGCCAAAGAAGTTGTAATATCAACGTTTCATGTGTATATCACATTTTCTAAAAAAAAATTGCCAGCATTGTTGAACATCTCTGAAAGCTTCAACAATTCTGAGGTTAGCTGAGGCTATTCTGGCTCCAGCTGATGACATTAGACTGCATTACTCTGCACCAAGGAAATCTAACAGCTCTCAAAACCAGTCATATCATATACTGATTAGTGGACTCTTATGGAAAAAAACGGTTACAGTTGTGCACCAACATGGAGAAAAACATCATCCTTTCCTTCCAAAAAGGAAAATAAGACACATTCAGGCACTTCATTCCAGTGTGCATATACTCCAGCTGCAGTCATGGACAACCAAAACTTGGACTTAAACTTCATGTTTGTTACAATAGCATATTTATCAGTATAAAACAGTAATTTTACAGTACATATGTATTTTCAGTAACACAGTCACGGCTTTCTTGTAAGCTATATCAACTCACTATATGCTAACTTTTATAGGTATGAAAGTGTTTGTTGCAGTATAAGCCACATTATGTTTCTATTACTTTGGTCATCACATATGTAATCAGAGACAACCAATTTCTATTTTTTTTTCCAACTATAGTGTTTGTTTAAAGTATTCTCTGTAATCATGGGGTTGGTTTACATGAAAACTGACATCCTACTTAGGTCTCAGAAAAATAATGAATATGTATTACATGGACAAATAATGGTAATATAGACCTAGTAAAAACATGGAAAGACATTCTTTGAGTGTCTTAGTTTTTTTTGCTACAAATTTGACAGATGAATATTTGTAAAAAAAAAATTAATATTTTAATGTTAATATTTTAAAAAACCTTCTTAGTGTTCCTGACATGAACTTTATCCTATTTGCCCATGTGAGCAGTAACTCAGTTCCCTGCTGCACCCTGTATTGCCCTGTGGTGTCAAGGAGGGAGAAGAAAAGCTCCCTTCTACCACTTGACCTTCTCTTCTCTGTGTGTTTTAACCTGGTGGCTTACTGTAGGCTGCTGATACTTTTTGAAAGAGAGTAGGACTAGAACAAAACAATAAAATTTGGCAAGAGGTCTAGAGCTGAATTTCTTTCATCAAGAAAGATTGGGATGGTGATCTGAAGGTTAACAGCAGGCCATTTCAGGTCAATGACATGTGTGACCCTGGACTTACTGGCTTTGAAGTACTCGAACTCCTATCAATGAGAGTTAGGCCTGTCAGTAGGAGTCAAGTGGCTCAATGTTATACAGGATCTGAGGCATGACACAGCATATATAGTTGCTTTGCTGAAGATCACAATGTTCTGCCCTTGGCTGCTGACATCTACATTGTATTTACATCCACCTTCACAAATCCCATTCACCATTGCAGCAGGCAGCATCCGAATCCTTCTGAGAAAGGTCTATATTGTGCTGGCTCATAATGAAATATCAAACTGCTGTCACAAGTAAGGCCCTGCAGACTATAGATGCGGCCGAGTCCAGCATCTGTAAAGAAGTTCACTCCTGCGGTCACTCCAAAGCCCGAGTCCTCCCACAGTGAGGGGCAAGGACGTACTTCTTAGCTGGTTCTGGTAGTTCTACAAGGGTTAAGCAACGGGGATGACTGATGGAGAACACTTCTGCACCTCACAGAAACATTGTGAAGTTATTCTACAAAAGGTTAGTGAGATGCTTACATGCTGCAGTAATAGGGACACAATAAGAACTGCCAGTAGAAATCCTTGTAAGCAAGTGGTTGATGCCAGATTTTTAGGTCTCTTCTCACTGAAGTGCATAACTTTTGATGTGTAACATGAACTGGTAAAAAAGTACTGTGTCTGAGGATGTTCAAGAAGGATGCCAGGTGCTGTATGTACCTTGGTGCACTTCACCCTAAGAGATGAATTCAGCAATCCTTGCAGTTTTTATGCGAATGTCACAATAACTGGGATTCTTAAGCAAAAGAGTGGCAAATGTGCAGATATTTGAAATGTGACTGGACATGGTCCTGCGCAAATGCACAACTACTGAAATACAAGAATTGCATGAAAATCTCAGCTTCTGTGAAAAAAGAGATTGCTCTCCATGTTGTTGCAGGGCAAGGTTTGAAAACATGAGTGCAATAACAGGATCAAGATCAGAGAGGACGAGAAATATACACATGTTCAAATAGTACAATAATTACGCACTCTGAAGATTTTAGGGAACTTGACCCACGATTTTTGAATGTTTAGGGAATATTGTTCATAACTAAATTTCACTCAGGTGACTCTGGGACACATTAAATTAATCTGATATCTGTGCTATAGTTAAACCACCAAAGCGCTCCACTTATTTAAAAGGAATGCTCATCTGCCCAGCTGATTTAGCTCTCACCTGGGTTTTTGTTGCTGAAAATAAACGAAGCCTGCTGCAGAGAAGAAGAGAATCTGCCCCAGAAAATGTAAGATGCAGAAAAATTTGTGAGGGAAGCCTCAAGTTATCTATCTTGGAACAGAAGTGACAGCAGAATGGTAGAAGAGAGATTTTGAGTCCAATAAATGCAAGTCTTTGGAGATTAAAATAAAATGGGATTCTAGTGACAGTGCGTGTCTATGAAAATTCACTGTGGTATCAGCCATCCCAGGTGCCTATTTTATCAGGGATTGTTATGCTGCTCAGTGTTCCAGGAACAGTTCTGGACAATGAAATAGCTTCTGCATTCAGAGAGGTGACATTTAGTCACCAGGAATTTAGTTGCTTGGCATAAAGGCCACCACTTGTGTTCAAAAAAAAAAGAGAGTGCCTGTGTGTATTATTAACTGGAGACTATAGGTAAACATTTAAATGAAATATGCAGCAGTTCAGTCAGTATCTTGGGCTTGACATTAGTGATGGGGAAGTGACAGGGATGTCTGAAATCCTCTGAGCTTATTTAGACTGCCGCCTATTTAGACTGCCACTGAACCTTGCCAAAGTCTTGATTTGAAATCTTGCATTCGTGAATACATATTTCAAATGTAAGAATGTAATAAAATGAGAGCACACATCTGAATTTGCCTCTGATGAACATGCACAACAGAGGAAATCATAGTCATTTAAATATGAGTGTTCAGCTGAAGGATGCATCCTTTGGGAACTGATGTAATTCAGCAGTCTGCTCAGCTCCAGGGAACAGAAATAGTAATTGAACAGCTACAGTAAAACTAACCAAACCACATCAAATCCAAAAGATATTCTGATCACAAAAACATTTTTTAAATCAAGGAATCTCGCATTCATGGGAAGAGTCTTGTAACTAAAAGGTGACATTACCACGTGGTTAATAATAACATTGTGAGGCTGGGTGCATAGAAAAGCTCTGATGAGGAGACTCAGCACACAGCTGTCCGCACACTCAGACATTTGTGCCTGCTAGAAACACACTGCTGAGTGCTGTTGCTGTACCTCAGCCCTAATAGACAGAGATAGTGGTAGAGGCAGAGAGAAACACAGACAGAAATAAATATTTCTTTTGATTTTTAAACAACTTTAAGATGAATCACACACACACACACAAAGGCATTAAGAATAAAATCCTGTTGGTGAATCAGTCATTATTTTTAGAGATTTCACTAGGAAGCCTGTAGATAAATTCACACGCAATTTAATATTTACTGGAGAAAAAAGCATTACAATTTTCCTTTTGCCACTTTCTCTATCCGTTGGATCCTATTTTGGATTTCAAGTATGAGAAAGCAGACTGATGCTGCACCAGGAGCTCTTGAGGTTTTAAAAGCCAGGGACTGTTTTGACATTGAGGATTCCTGTAGAGACACACTGTCTTCCTCTTTCATATGCAGTCTGGTTAATGAGCCTGTAAATTGAATTAGCTTAGTCGAAGTGCTCAAAATCCAAGCTAAAATGAAAACAAGATTAGAATAGTGTATGGAGGTTATACATGTTTCGGTGCCTTTGGTTTCCTGAGGAATGCAATAAGACCAATGTAATAATAACAACATGACAAAAGAACATGTGACTGAAGACATGATTCATTATAATGTACAAACCAACATGTTAAAGTGTTCAAATATCAGCGTGTTGACTACACAGCTGGCAAGTCAGTGTTTCCGGGTTCTAAAGAGATTCAGGGTAAGTAAAGAAGGCGTCTTATTCCCCCCCTCTCCCGGGCTATGTTATGTGCATATCTTTTTGGACAGTGTTTGACATCTTTTTTTTTTTCTTTCTTTCTTGCTTTTTTTTTTTTTAAGTAGCAAATGAGTGGCCCAAGGGACACGCTGCAAATTAGAGTCATGAATAACTGGATTTATGATAACAGCAATGCACTGAACTGCAGGGAAAAAAGCTGGGCAGTGCTGCATCTTTTATTAGCTAAGGATTTTGAAGCTACCAGTGCAAAAGAAGTCATCTGTCCTCCCAAGCTTTTCCTTCCTCTGTTCGTTAAGAAGTACCCATTTTTCTGCCAGCAAACAGAAGAGGAAGTCGTCCCTTCTCTGGTGGTGGTGTCCCCTAAGCCTGCCTACACCTGCCTGGGGTTGCCCTGTGCCAGCCCTGCCCAGAGACCGGGTCCTACAGCTCCCTAACATGCCTGTGCTGATGTGCAAATCACTACCTCTCCTTCTTTTACACAGATGAAGCTCTGAATTTGTCAGTATAAGGCCAGCAATTTCATTCATCACGAGCAAGATTTCATCAGTCACTCCAGATAACATTTGTAGACGTTATTTCCCTCCTCATACAAAGAGTTTTGCCTGGATCAAACTGAGAGAGGTGATCTCAGTTCAGTGGCTGAGATCTGCAGAGCCGAAATGACTTAATGATTCATCCCTCGTGCAATTAGCTCAGCCATTAAACACACCAATACTCAAATCCTCTGCCTCTGCAGTCTTTCTCTGCTCACCTCTAGACTCAATTATTGGTCAGTCAGGTGGAAAAACCAAACCAGTCTCATCTCTTCTGTGTCCACGGATGGTCCTTCTGCCTCCAGGCCCTGTAAAGGATCACCTTCCAGAACGCATGGCTATTGAGATCTCCTCTGGGGCACACAAGACAAAGCTGATGTCTTCCTGTTACGCTGAAGGCTGTGTGAAATGCTATCCCTTTCTTTCCATTCTGGATTTAAGATTTAATACATTTGTACATACATAAATATTTCCCTTATCAATACTGATAGGGACCACATCTTAAATTAAAAACAGCACGACAGTCCAGGCATTGAGCTACTTTTCGTACCAGCTAGAAGCCAGATGGGAAATCACAGCGTATGCAGATCATCTTCCTCATACAGAGGAAGCCTCCAGTTTCGTACGCAAACAGCAGTGTACAGAGTTGAAAACAAAACAAAACAAAACAAAAATAACTTCACAAAATTTTGGAATTTTTTTTTTTTTCTCAGCAATGATCTGGAGATATGGAGAACAAACAACATGTAAGGATTTATCAAGTTTTGAGTAAAAGGAATCCACAGAAAGAGTGTGGTGGTAACATTAGCTAGTAATAATGTACCTAAATGAAAGTCTTTTATCTTATTTTCATCACTTCTATTCCCACATGCGAAGTGAAAGCTAAGCAGCATTATCATATGTTATAGTCTCTGGAGTATCTACTGTCTACAATTATGGTAATGGTGTGGTTTTCTGAGGAAAAAAAATGGTAGGAGGAAAACACTGAATATGATTTTCTCCCATGAAAGCCAGAGATGCAAACACAGATTCTAAATCAGTATTAGTCATGTTTTTGCCTCAAAAATGTATCTCAAGAATGCTATATGGTGGAAAGTCTGAGAGAGGCACGCAAAATCTGCGCTTCAAGTCAGATATAGGATTTTGGTAGACATTTGCATGCTCAGCTATAGAATTTCCATGCAGTCTGCAAGCAGTAACTTGTACATATTTCTGCAGAGGGATAAATCTGTCCAAAAAAGGGCCACTTACATGTTGTTAGCATTGATTCCCTCAAAAGTAAAGTCTAAAACCAAGTACTACCAATTGAAAACCCCAGGCTGGATATAAACCAGCCCGAAAAAAAATTTCATAATCTAAGAATAAAATTTAAAAAACCTAAAACTACTCTCAGTACTTGTAAATCCTTTTAATTTCTTTAGAAGTGTCTCAGAATAATTCCAGTAAAACTATATAATTAAATCTTTCTTGTCTCTAAGGAATATCTAAGAGAGGTGTTTAAATAAGGTCATTCACTAATGAAATGTTGACAGCTCAGCAGTAGGACTCAGCAGCTGTTTAAAAGAACATAGCAACATGAGGGGAAGACTACCATATCCAATTAGAAACACAGGGAAAAATTATCAATGCAGAATGCAATGATCTAGCTGGAATTTGTCCTAAATACTGAAAGCAACATGTAAGCCTATCATGCCTACTTTATGAAAAGGGCTATAAGGATTTTGTATCTGGTATATGTATGCATGTATGTATTTAGGAGCCAGAACATGACTGAAGTGTGCTAGAATTTTTTATATTTTTTTTAGCTGATAATACTCAGAGATGCCATCTGTGAACACTGAAACACTGGAAAGCGCACTTGGAGTACTTAACAAATCGTAGTGAATCCCATGAGGAAAAGCAGTACTAAACTGAATTTCACCAGAGTGTTCTTTCTTCCCATTTTATTCTGGTGTAACTGAATGCCAGATTCTCTTAATCCCTATATTTGTGTTATTTTCATTTTTCTACAACAGGCCCAACACAGAAAGATGGCCTGTGTCTCTGCTGGGAGTTAAAAGAAATAGATGTATGAGGCATCTCAGGACAGGGTTCAGGTATTTCTACTGTTGCTGAGGCTGTTTGGTGTGGAGCTCTGAGAATGGAAATGATACTGTGAAACTATCATGTTGATATTTTAATCTTTTTTTTTTTTTTTTTCCTCGGTGAAGAGGGACTCCTTGCAATCCCTGAAGATTGGCCTGGAAAAGTATGTGTGAGCATCATTATTCTTCCCAAGTGAAGATTAAATGCTTTTACAGTCCTGGATGTTTCTTAGTCTTTGAAGTCATTGATAAATGATAAATGTAGTATAGATATAGGAGAGAATATTCTTCCTAGTGAATTAGTGCTTCCTTTAGCATGTTCTTCTTCCAAATCTTAGCTAGTAAGATACAATTTGGAATGTGATATTTGATGAAGAACTATCAAATTTTAGTCCAGATTTCAAGCGAAGATGTTATAAACCACACCAAAAAGGAACATTTTCATATTAGAAAGCCTAAGTAGAACTTAAAATAAATGTGTATAAATATTTCACTCTATCATTAATGTCCTCTAATCTTCTAGTGTTTTCTTTTGCAACACAACCTTACCTATAGTTTCCATTATTAACGATAGTAAAACCAATCTGAGACAGACTCAAACAGAGCCACTATGGAATTGTCAGACAGAAAACAACTTGTTGCCATGTGTTTTATGGTTACTCCACAGACTAACTACCCTTTAGTTTGAAGATTCCTAGACCTGTTCTGTGCTAGATTCTGGCAGAATCTGTAGGTCTGTATCCAGACCTAGCACTTTAGGGCATAAGTGGAACCTCCTTCCTGGTGACGTCCTTGTCACGAGGTGGCTTGGTGGAGAGGTGCACACTGTTCCTAATCCTGCGCTGAGTAGGATGTGCCTGGGCTGCACATGTAGCCCCACAGGCTGGGAAGTTCACCATTCACCATGTGTATGACACACATTTCTGGTCTCTGTTGAACTGGATATATATTTTTTTCCTGAAGCATTTTTTTTTTCTTTTCATAACACAGATGTTCTCTCCTCCACAAATTGCTGCTATAATGTTCCTCATCTTCCTGAAACAAGAATCATGTCTGCTATCCCCATTGTTACAATGGAAAGAATTTTCTGAAACATCAGTGCCTATTCTCAATGTTTTTACCTGTTCAACCAGAACACAGGAGAAAATACACCAAAGATCTTAATGAAGATCAGCACATAAATTCAATCCTATTCTAGACTCTAAAATATGTGGCCATGAAAGATTTTGGTGGCCAATTACAAGCTAAAGCTTCTGGAGAGTCAGCTAACACATACACACCCTGTGATGACCACTAACATGACTATTAAAAATGGAGCTAAAAATGAATTTTGAGACTGGCTGTGTAAGAACGGAAGTAAATGATTTTGCCTGTTATCAGACATATGACATGGGTCAAAGCTTCCAGCCACTTTTCTTGCTACAGCAGTTGGTAGGCTAGCAGTATTTGACAAACTCTCCTAAAGAAAGCTGGTCTGTGCCTTGTATAACTCAGATATTTAGCTCATTTTAGAACTGAACTTTTACTTTGTTCAGAATAAGTAAACAAAACAAGTTTTCAGCAGAAGTTGAACTACCTCATAAAGACAGAAACTTTTCACAAACCACTGCTTCTGCATTTAGCTCAGCAGCCTGGCTCCTATAGAAATCTACCATGGAAAAAGCAGAAATGAAAGAACTATACTGAAATGCCTGTGAATTTCAAGTTAAAGATAGTTGTTGACCGCCTTTCCAGATACAATGTGAAGCATGTCTCCCTAAAGAATTCAGAAATAAAGGCTTTCTGCTACACTGGCAAAAAGGGAAGCAGAAAGTTCCTATAGCAGAAAGGTCCTCTTACCTCCTTGTGCACTTACGTGCATGGCCTAGATACATGTGTTGATTTCCTCATTCATCGAAGTCCTTCATTACATAAATCGAAGAAACAACATACCCAACCCACTAATGCAAACAGAAATATAGCCACAGAAACCCTGCCATTCTGTCTAACAATTGTTTAACAGAAGTTAAATCAAATCTACAAACAAAATGAAATGGCAGTGTAAAGCACTTGTCAAATGAATAATTAGACATTTTAATAAAAACAGTATGCTCAGTCTGTTCTAATCTGTAGTATTTCTGTTTAGCAATGCCTGACAAACAATGGACAGATGCAAGAGTTCTCTGATGGGTACCTGGATATGCTCTGTGTGTCCTTCTGAGTTTTACTGAAGTTAAAATAATATTCTGGACCTGCAGGAAAATAGACAGATGTTTTACCAGGCTGGCAAAGGGAATATCCTTTTTTGAGCAAGCAGGAAATCCACTAAATCTGTCTTAGCTAGCAACATGTTTATCTTCCACTATCCAAATCATCTCTAAAGCTTCATGTTTGTTGTTATTATTCACAAACTTTACTTGTTCGTAAGAGAATACACAAGCTCAGATTTTCAAACCAAACTACTCGCTTCCCAGAAATGGATGGGAAATCTAGGTCTTTCAAATATCTAGGTCCTGATAACTGTCCTTCTAATTATGCATTAACAAATAGAGATTACAGCAATATGCTTCTGATTACTAGCTGTGTAATAAAGTTAGAGGTAGTTACAAACAGACTTCGCAGAGTGAAGAAAAATTAGTATCACAAGACATGTCACTGCAATTTCATGCCATCTGTCTAATGATGAACGATGCCAGTGTAAATGGTATCAAATCAGCCTACAGATTTGCTATATATACTTAGTAACCTGCAAATACATAAGACAAAATGGCCTCACTTACACTGTGCATCAAAACAGAGAGTATAATGCTTTGTCAGGGGGTAAACTGCTCTATTAAAATTATCACATCTTCAGAAATGAGGAAGGCATTTGTTGATTTCAGCCTAGTTTATTTCTTCTTTGGACATCTGTTTTCTTCCAAAAGTCTCATTTTCATGGTTCAGTTTTCATTTCATTGGTATTTTAGTACTACCAATTCTGACAGCTTTTTATTATCTTGGCCTTCTATTCTTCAACAAATGGGAATGTTTCAGATAGTATAGTCTACATTTCTTCAGGAAGATACAGAAAATCTTTCCTGCTTAATCATGTGGCTGGATTATCTTCCAAACATTTTACTACAGTTAAATCTTATTGATGTGTGCTCCTTTCGTGAGGTGAAGTTTATAGTGCTCCAGACTTACAGAAATGAATTATGTGGGACAGATTCTCTACTTGCTTAAGCTGCTGAAATAAAAAACATTTTTATATGTATACATATGATGAAATCTGACAGCTAGACGTCACCTACATACTAAAGGAATTGTCAGGGTTATAAATGAAACTAGAGCTTCTGTCTATTCTCTTCTACTCTTTTCTTCCATTGCTGACTCTTTATCAGGGAGTGTAGTGGTAGGACAAGGGGTAATGGCTTTAAACGGAAAGAGTGTAGGTTTAGGTTACATTTAGGTTTAGGAAGAAATTCTTCACTAGGAGGGCGGTGAGGCACTGGAATGGGTTGCCCAGAGAAGCTGTGGAAGCTCCTTCCCTGGAAGTGTTCAAGGCCAGGTTGGATGGGGCTTTGAGCAACCTCGTCTAGTGGAAGGTGTCCCTGCCCGTGGCAGGGGGGCTGGGACTAGGTAATCTTTAAGGTCCCTTCCAACACAAATCATTCTATGGTTCTATGATTCTATGATACAGTTATAAGAGTGACTTTCGGCATAATATCTTTCCTTCTTAAAAGGACTAAATAATTTGCCTCACCTGACCTAATTTCAGTAATTTAAAAGGTAAGTAATTAGGCTAAGCAATTTAGTTAGACTTTCTCTACTGTCATGGAAGAAAGATGGAATGGATTGCCTGCTGCAGGTACCTTCCTGCATGGGGTGTGGAAGATTCTCAGATGTCTATCTGAGAGTAGATATTTGTCTTTCAGGCTGCATTGTATAGTACCTGTCCCATAGGCTTCCTCCAGTACAGTTATCTCGACTTTGTGTCAAGAAGCAATTCAATAACTACCAAAAGCACTATCTTCTTTGTTCCTTTCAATTTATTGATAAATTTGAATGTGATTAAGCATGAGGATTTTACTGGAAACCATGTTATTTAGCAGCAACATCAAGCTAATGGACTTGTCCAGTTCATTGTGTCTTTTTCTTTCTCCAGGGTCAAGGAAGGATTGCAGTACCTACGTAACTGTAACAGCTACAGTTACATAGTGCTTCTCTATTCAGGAAAAATCTCCGTAGTGACAACTTTTTCTCCATACGCTTTGACTTTATGCTTGCTGCCCCCCTGCCCCAAATTAATCAACGGCAGAAGATTAAGACCAAACCAAGAAGAAACAAAAAAAACCCCCAAAATAAAATCAAAACCAAACAAAAACAAAACAAACAAAAAACTCAACAACAGCCACAAGTTCCTAGAAGAGTCCTAATTGTAGGTAAGAAATATGTCATTACTGTAAAATCTTGCCACATTAATTTTTAATGGATACCGTTCATTAAAAGAGATAACCTTTTGAGTGAAAATAACTTTGTCTAGACAAGCTAGAAAACGTGAAAGACAAATATATCAGCTGGCAGGATGCAGCATCAAAGTGGGTAAGTGGGGTTAGTGTCAGCTCTTATTACAGGAGTGAACAAATTTAATTCTATAGGAGGCACAGAGATGCTTAGTCAAGTTCTATTCTTTTGTGTTTGTTGAGAGCACACACCCAGCAAAAGGTACAAATGTGTATGTTTCAGGTCTTTGAAGTCTCATATGTCTTATGTCATGTATATGATCAGTTTAGAGTCTGTAGTCTGTTTCCCGCTGGTTATGTGCACTTGCCCCAAAAGTCACGTTTGCTCAGAGAAGGTCCATAGCTGGAACATCAAGATGAAACCTTATGTATGTAGATGCCTTTGTCAAGGGGCACTCTCCACTATGCTTAAATATTTTCCTTCAGAGAAAACTGTGCATGCACTTTTTATTTTGTTTCTCATAACCAGAAACAAAAATATTTTTTAGTGAATAATGGAATTGTCATGAAAATAAATGATGAGCTAATTTCCTACTAACAGAGAACAAGCCGTTAACAGTATCTGAAGTATTTTTAAAAATGTATTACAGTTTAATTCTGCATTTCTTCAATGCTACATTAACTTTTTAAACCACTCAGGTATCATCAAGTTCTCTTCAATATAGACAATAGGAACTTTCCCATTGCCTGCAATTAGAATAAAATGGTTTCTACATTAAAGAATATATAACATCAATTGGAGGAGATTAAAAATATTATTAAAGTGTTGTGCAAAATATTTTTATTATAGAAGCTCAGATTTCTTAATCTGTAGTAATTCATTGCAAAGTACTTGGATTTTATGTAATTTAAAAAACAATATTAAGAAGAATTTTGTTACTGCAGATTTCTAGGAGGAGATCACTCAGATAATGACGGCATACTACAATGGCACACCTTTGGTGTAGGCAACAAGCTAGGTGATTTCTTTAGGTACCTTCTAGCCCTATTTGTATAATTCCATAAAAGATAATGTTGAAATAGTCATCTGCTACAAAATGCTCTTAATTCTAAGTCAGTTTTTAGTAATAATGAACAGTATTTGCTGTCAGAGCTCCTGTGGGCAAGCACCTATATTACAATCCATGTGACTCACCCCATCCCTGCCAAATGAATTTTACAAGGTATCTTGTAGCTGTATTCAATATTAGTACAGACTTTGATACTGACTGTTTTTCTTCTCTGAAAGATGAATAGCAATGAATTTTAACTCTTGTAACTTATTATTTTTACTTCACTTTTTTCTGTGTGAATAATAGTAGCTGATAATATAGTTGATAATACAGTGAATTAAATATAGTTGATAATATAGTGACTTTTCCTTTCAGAAGGAAGTGTGGCAACCACGAATGCTATGAAGTTCCTTTAATCAATTGTGTTTCCATTTTGCAGATGGAAAAAAAGTAGTTTTAGAATTTATTCACAAGAAATGTGATTTTATTTGGACTGAAGTACAACATTTTCATGCTTCTTGTTCAAAAGTAAGCTTCAATAACCCGCACCTAATTGCTAATTGATATGAGCCTGCATTTCCAAAGTCTTGGCCAGAAAGTCTCCTCAGATGCTTGAAGCTCTGCAGCTGCTCATGACCACAGGCATTACCATTTTGGTTTGGCTGAGCATCAAGGGACTCATTTCTTGCCTACACTTGTCTGAGAGGCACAGACTTCAGGAAGCAATTCGTGATTTATGAGTCTAGAGGGACAATGAAGCTGTAGAGAGTGTGTAGGGAATATTTGCCAGGAAGATGGAAAAGAAATGTAGTTCTTGATGTTGCTGTACACAATGCTATGCATTTTACTTCAAATGGAGAAAATGCAGATAAAGCACTGTGTAGGGATCATCATGCAGAATTAGAACTAGTTTTGGGGTCTAAGGTGCTACTACGTGATATTAAGTAGACACATCCAGAAACCTTAAGCATGGGTTTGTTATTTTTACATATAGAGCAGGGTGCCTAACGTTACACCAACCTCTTCTTGTGATTTCATGTGGTAGGAGAATTTGTTTCCCCTGCTGCAGAACCTATTTTATCCTACTTTTCTTTGTTTGACACTTGTTGCCCCAATTAATTAGCTTTCTCCTATACTTTGTTCAGATTCCCTTGTCCTAGTCCCTTGAAAAACCAACAAAACAGAACAGAAGCCATAGTTACTGTGTGATATTAAAAGTGGCTCAGTTTTGTTTAGTATCACTTTGTTATTCTGCAAAGAATTGTGACTGATTGCTTCTCCACTGCTCTGCCAGTCTGTGAAAATGCCAGTATCTCAAAACACTGTCATAGCTCCCCTCCTAATCTCTATAAGGTTATGTAGAAAGCAAAACTTCGGTGAATGAGGTCTGACTGGTAGGTGAAAGAAATGTTGTGATGAGAAATGTGCCCATCATTGACTCCTTTTTGGTGTTGAAATTTGTGATTTTCACCTCAGGTGTAATGTACATGAACAGTTGTGACTCTAGAGATCTTGTGGAAAGCTCTTTCTCCCTTTTTGCCTTCCTTAGCAAACAAAAATTGCATTTATATAAACTCACATAATGTTTGTTAATCGGTTTATCATGTGTGGGTTTGAATTTTTATTCAATGAATATAATTTCTCTCTTTTTTCCTTAGTGCTAAAAACTACACAATGGCTCTTTAATATTTAATTAATGATATCGATTTACGGGTTTTAGTTTAAAGGTAACCATGGCAAAAACACATCCATTATTTACTGCTGAACGGCAGTGTAGGTTCTTCGGAATCCTCTTTGGCTTAACATGAGAACCTCTGTCAGCAGAAAACAGTGCTGGTATTGTTGTTAAGCGTGGCAAACTGGCAGATCCAATGGGTAGCACACTGGAACAATGCAAGCTGCTTATATCGGTGGAAGAGACAATGTTCAAGAGTGAGGTGAAGGCAGAAAGTGAGAGACTGTCGAGGAAAGTTCGATTCCGCGTGGCATCCTCTCACAGCGGGAGGGTGCTGAAGGAGGTCTACACTGATGGGGAGGCCGCTGACTCCCTGGACTCAGAATATGCCAGTAGCTCGGAGACAGACCAAACCAGCCGGCTGAGTGAGGTGGAGGGGCAGCAGAATGGACATGTTGGGTCTGAGTGTGATGAAAACGAAAGCGAGCAGGATGACTTGCTCATTTTAGTCAGAGGCACTAAAGAGAAGGGTTTTGGTACAAAGAGAGTCAACATTCTCAGCAAAAATGGCACAGTCAGAGGTGTCAAGCACAAAGTCAGCGCTGGTCAAGCCCTCTTTGACAATTTGTCAAAAGTATTTCAGGTAAGTGATGCAGTTCTAATGGCTGTAAGCCCAGTTTCTGTCCCTTTTAACTTGCCACATTATTCCTTTCCTTTGTCCAGACCTCTCTCTTTGACGATTTCTTGGACTCTGGATTCAATTCTGCCTAATCCCCCTTGCTGTCTGCTGTCTGTTCTTGCTCAGCACAGGTTCATTGCTCTTTCTGGTACATGCTGGCTCCACGCTCCAAACCAACTGTGAAATTTTTCTTTCAAAATTGACTGAAAACTTGCTGACTAGCACTGGGTATGTTGTGCTTCTCGTGTCAGGACCAGGAAAGAAACATAACAGAGGAATTGACTGGAGCTTTACTGGAGATCTGTACAGTGGATCTGTACAGGGATGTATCATGTTTCCACCCCTGTTGTATTAGTTCTAATGAGTTTGCAATGGTATCTACCGTCCCCTACATGTAAATATGTATACTTGTAAATTCCATTGTGTTTAATCTGCAAAGTTGATCAAATTAGATGCAGGATGGCAGCAATGACCATTTTCCCACATGAAAATTTCAGAGGAATGAAATCTTAGTCAGAGATCTCTTTTATTCATGTCTCTTTTCCATTCATTTTATTGAAGAGGCAGAATATCTGTATTTGAAACAGTATGTGCCACACTGACGCCTTAGGCAGAGAAATACAGGTCTCAGAAAGATCAAGATGAAGTTCTAAAAAATTTAGTTCATATATCTAATTTATCTACATACACTATTCAGGTCTTTCAATCATTAATATTGAAACAAAAGCACAACAGGTATGCAACCAAACTCTCTCTAAAGTTTGTTATAATCCAGAATTATGACGCTTACTTAAATTAGCCTATAGTTAGCTTCAGTGCATTGTTTTAAAAGAATTTATGCAGCTTTGAACATGGGAATTTGATATTAGTAACAATAGCTTTTTGTATTCCAAAGAAATATTCTAAAAGTTCTTTGTTACTTTGAAGCTCAGTCATTTCATAATACATTTAGAAGCATCTGTAGACGAACACCCTCTTGCTTCTGAATACGAGCTCACCCTCTGTGCTGTACCTAGTCTTTTTGTCAGTACTGATGTTTCTGTGGGAGATGGCTATTTCAAAGATGAATCACCTGTAAAGTGTGTGTTTTGTTCTTTACATCACAGAGCACTCAGGTGGCTTGCTTTCTTTCAAGCTACTCACTGAAGACTATGCCCTTGAAATCCCTCTGACAAAATTTGTAACAAAGTCACTGGGGACTTTTTCTAATAGGATATGAGTTAGGAAGTGTTAACTGGGACATGTCTGTGTTCCTCTCCAGCCTTGATTCCAAGCCCCATTCCATGCTGTTTTGCTACACGGAGTACACCATTTCATCTCACTAGCCTCATTGCCTCCTAAATTCTTCCTTCTGCTGCATCAGTGACACCAGGCTAAGAAATTTGAATCAACTAAATAAATGGGACCATCTGTAGACATATGCACCTTAATTAGTGGCTCTGTCATCTTGCTGTTTCTATCACCAGTTTTAGGCTGGAAGCTTTTCAGGAAAGGTTCAGGGACTGAAGTCAATGTACTTTGACAGCAATGAAGTTCCTTTTACTCCCATCAGTTACAGCTAGGACCGGCACTGTTTCCATGAGGTATTTTGCCAGAAGAAAGGAAGGCTTAAGAGGAGTTGTATCTATCTGATAGCTTCAAAAGATGATACATAGCCAAGTCTACCATAGAAGTCTGTAATTAAAACTGGTAAAATAATAAATGATTTAAAAGGTTATAAGGATCTTTTATTTACAATATTTTACAATAGAAGAAACTGGAAAAATTAACTTATCAAGTGAAAACAATTTTTTTCTTTTTTTTTCTTTTTCATAGAGCACATAACTGAATTTAAGAACTCTGCTCCAAACATTGTAAAGGACAAAAGAATATAGATTTTGAAAATAGATGAGGAACATAGATGGGGAGCTGTGCAGCTTCTGCTTAAGCAGATCTAGATGACTGATGAAATAACTGTATACTCTTACCTCAAGCATCTACTGGATCAAAAAGATATATTCAATAATACAGAGAACATCATGATTTGAAGTTTCAACACAAACAAGTTCCTGTTTCCTCAGACATAGTCTGAAGTCTAGTGAAAATGAATGATTGTTCGTGTATCTTTTATGTCATATCGTGACCCAATATTCTGTGCTACATGGTGAGCACAGAGGAGAGCAAAACACGAACGTTGTCTTTGGGACTGATTGGGAATGGCCTGATCCTGACGTGAAAACTGATTATACTCCATCTAGTTACAAATGGAGTAATGACCTTTAGGATAACATTATAGGATGATTTCTAGTTTTCTGTAAGCATGTTCCAGACAGTTGATTGTGCAGTAATACCACTTAGAGAGCAATAAGAGTTCTGCATTCAAAGATACAATAAGATAGAAATATGTCTCTGTGAGAAGATATAACTCAAAATCCTTTGATCTGGGCGCTTTCTTAAGTTCACTTGTTGATTATGTGAGACCATCTGCAGTTACATGTTTCACTTCTCTTGGGTAAGCAGCAGCAGGTGTATAACAACAGCTCAGATGTAATCTCTTATCCTTGAGGAGAGCTTGTCTCTGCCCCTTTGTTGATCCAGCAGTAGATGACCTTGCCATACATTTCTCAGAAGCAGTGTCAAAGCAGGTATTTTTAATCTCAAAGTATTCTCACGACCTCTAGACAGTCCTAAGTCCTGAGTATTGATAAATTCTTGAATGCAAGCACATATTATTTAGTTTTTAATGGATCACTTATTAACTAAAATGTGAATGCAAGAACTCAAATACTATGTAGGAATGTCCTGTGACCCTGAAAGTATTTTTTTTTTATTGTAGTTTTTCTGCAGTGTCCATATTATGATTCTTCAGACTACATCTGCAAACATCTCAACTATTCTATTATCCAAAATCCCCAAATACTGTCCCTTAAAATAGGTCATTTTGTTCAGATATTCTAGGAATAAACAGATTAATTAACTGGGCTTTATGAATTCATGCAGTCAAGATCTTTGATGTTTGATGTTCAGAAAAACTTCTAGTACATCTGTGATAAAAGCACTCCTATGTGTTCTTCATATTCCATGGAATATTTTTTTTTTTGAATAATTTTCCGCATTTGCTATCTACAGCCTTTCTACAAAATTGGTTCAGACAGCTCCTTCCCACAACAGTCTCATCCAGAAAGCTCACATCTTCTGGAGTTTTTTGGAATGTGAATACTGTGAAGTATGTAATAGAGGCAGTATTTCTAGAGGAAAAAAAAAATTCTGTTACAGTATGATACAAGCCTGGCCTGAGAATGTATATCCACCACCAAATAGATGTGTAATCGCACCTACATCTTCCTGCAACTACATGCCAAGCACTTCCATCACCAGCACAACCACCAAATTGCAATTTCAGCTGTTTCTTGAAAGGATGAACTAGGTCCCATGCATTAGCCTGTCCCATGGCTGGCCCTGGACACGAGCTACTGTGGTGTGGTGACAGTAAGGGGTGTCCCTTGCCCCTGACAGGTGAAGCTGCTACACCAGTGGAGCCTGGGAAGCCTGGCAGGAGCATTCACGTGCAGCTGGGGCTGGCACAGCCGTGGGGATGGTGTGGGTCAGAGCAGCATGTATCTGATGTGTCATCTCAGATCCATGGCAGGACATGTTAGGGACAGAAAGGCGGGAAGAAACCAGCCCAATTTACCCTTCTGGTAGCTCGGTTTCTATGGCAAACCCTCCAGCCTTCCCCTCCCAGGGGTGATGCCACAAGGAGAACATTCCCACTGCAACCATCTCTTGGAGGGGGCAGGTCGCTGGGGCTCCCCTGTGTCCAGGACGTCCCACCCAGTGTCCAACCTGTCCCACCACCATGTCTGGTCCATCCCACCACCATGTCCAGCCCGCCCCACCACCATGTCCATGTAGCATCCATGTGCACCTCACTTGGGACCTGAGGGGTGGCCTCAGCTCATTCCTACAGGCTGACTCTACAGTAGTCAAACGGTCAGAAATACTTTATCTGTGAGAAATGTGCACATTTCAAAAGCCTGAATAATGGAAAGGAACAGGAGCTCCAGGTCTCCCTGTTCATGTACCTTCTCAGCATGAATGAGATTATGTCCTGCTGAAACATTAAAACTGACAGCACTGACAGCTCTGGAGCTGGGGAAGTGACTCGCTAATTGCACCAGGAGCATAAGACCCTTCTGTACGTATCTAAAGTAATTATTGTCTTACTTCAGCACATTACTAAAATGCTTGTTTTCTAATACTTATCTTAAACCTGAACACTGTTAAAATGTGAATAGTTTAGATGCATCCTATATTTTCCCATAAAAAGCAGAACAGAAACAATTCTTTTTTTCCTTGAAATAAATGTAATTCTCTTCATAATTACATCTGTGTGTGTGTGTGTGTGTGTGTGTGTGTCTGTGTGTGAATAGGCTGTCCCTGCGATGGCTACTGGGTGAGGCAGAGCAGAAATCCTTGGGTTGCCCCGTATATTACTAAGTACTGCAACACTCATTTCATGCCAGACCTGATTTTCCTCCCAGTGCACACAGCAATGGAGCTCAGCCAAAGGTATTTTACAGGTGTCCCCTCATTCTCACAGTTTCAGCACGGATCCTTTCCTCTAACCCCACACTTACACACTCCACTGGCCTTCCAGCATGCTCTGAAAGGTTGCTTTCTGCTAAATTAGCTACAGATCTGATTCTCAGGCAAGGTCTGCTGATGTCTGTTATGAAAGGGCAGGCCTGGTTAACCAACCTGATTAATGCCTTTGTGAACATTGCATGAGAAGGGATATGGGTGAAGAGACAGGCGTAATGTGTTTAGTCTTTACAGTATGTTCCGTCGCAGTATCTCAGGTAGAGCTAACATTTAATGTTATAAAGTGCAAGTCAATATTCAGTCAGATAAAGGATTAGCTTATTAATATTCAGACAGAGATAGATGGGAAAGAGTTAAGAATCAGGTGGGAGTTTGTTAAGAGAAGGAAAGCTTCTGGGGTGGTTGGAATCATTGTTGTCTCTCTTTGCTTGTTAGTGACCTGGAAAAGTGAATACATCACAGGACATGCAGATCTTACAAAACCAGAAGGGCTAGCTAACACTAAACCACAGAGAAAATAAAATGAAAGACAAAAGCAACAGTCTTCCAAAGAAAGCAGATGCTGCAATGTGCTGATAAGAAAGTTTCTGGTGTGATAGTACAAGCAAAGGCCTTAGGTTGGTTGGCACATTGTATATCACTCTGGCCCCTGAAGTGTATATCACTGCAATCCCCAAAACTGTGGGGGGAAGAGAGAGGAAGAGGTCTGCAGTTCTACTGGAGAAGTCATGATGTAACATCATTCCCCTCCGCTCTTCCTTGGTGGATGGTCAGTGCTGGTTGTGCTCCTGACTCTCCAGTGTCACTGGACTCTTTGAACTCAAAAAACCTCTGCTAGGACTGGACTAAGTCTAACTTTTTCAGAGGCCTCCTGAACTTTCCCTTCGTGTTCTCATCCATACACACTACCCTGTGACTCCCAAACAGGCATAGACTGCAGAAGGAAATGACTTGCTGGATTGCCTGTACCTGCCAATAGCAATGTCAGGGAAACCTGCTCATAACCTAAAGCCACAGCTTTTGCCACTTTTATAAGTGAAGATAAACCCCAGTGAGTTGTAGGTACTTTCTCCGAGATACACAGTTCCAGTGTATGTTAGTGTTCATGAATCTGCAAAACTAATTGTTGAGCAGCATAGCACTGAAATCCACAAAAGAATAGGAAAAATTGTAATCACACAGAGAATCAAATGACTACAAAAAAAGAAGTAATTTTCTATTTTTTTACATAAAATTCAGTGTTAGCAGGCCAACTGTGTCACCACTGGAATGGGCATAATGTCTGTTTACGTCTTCCTTTGTACCTTCCCAAGTGCTTTTATCTATAACCACAATAAGTGGGACAGTTATTCAGTTAGTTCAGTTGATTAAGTGATGGTTAAAAATGGTCATTTCCAGAGCTGATTGCTGAACAGCCACACTGATTCAGTCAGATGTTCAGGACTGTGTGCTTTTAACAGGAGCCTGGGGTTGGTCAGTACTTAGAGCATTAGTATTTTTCTCATGTTTTCCTATAAATCAGCTCTCGTGTTCTCCTGTAGATCAGCTATAAAGCACTGAACTCAGACAAGTCTGTTATTGGACTGTTCATGATATTTTAGTATTTGCTGTTATTGGACTCGAAATACGTATTTGACTTAGACTTGAAATGATGAGTAAACAGACTTCAAACTATCTAAACCTCTGAAAGTGATATACAAGCTTTGAGTTTAAAAAGACTTAGCTGTCTCTTTTTAAAAAAATATCGCTAAGAGATATCTTGACTTTTCAATATACTCAGCATTGGAAAACTAAGCAGCAAAACCATGGTTACATTTATCACCTTTTCAAGATTAAATCAATAATTGAAGAAAAAAAAATTGCCAGGCTTTTATGCTGGCAGTCTGATCAGCATGCCCTGGATGTCTGTCCAACCTGCCAGAGCACTATGTGGCCTTGAAATTACTCTTGCCCTGATTTGACTTGATCCTGATAAAGAATCCATAAATGAGATCAGTGTTCTTGAGTCACTCATGCGTGCTGTATAGGGCTAAAGCAGAGGTAACCCCCGTACATGATTAAGACAATTAAACATTTCTGTTCTGTGTTAATAGATGTTTCTGCTTCAAAGGGTATAATAAGCATGTACTTTGCTTCTTGAATCACATCTACATCTGCAGATGAGTGCAAACTGTTATGAAACTGAACCGAAATTTCCCCACTGGTTGCAACATTTTTATCTGTGTGGCACAGGTAGAAATGATCACGTAAAATGCAAGACAACTGAGAACCAGCCTTTGTGCATTTTGCAGCAGAGGTCAGGCATCAGTAGTGTGAGTGGCACAGTTTTGAACCTTGACAGGCTTATCTGTGCACACCAGCCTTCCCCGAAACAGAGACTGAACTGACACACTTCATAGCATGGGTCTGTGAACAGCCTTGACACTCGAGTCCCAAGTGTAAGCAGACTCGAGCAGGAGCAGGAGCAGTGAGGAGATCATTTTGTACTTTGCACCTTCTCTCTTCTGTTGATAGAAGGCAACTTCTAAGAACTGACTGGTACTGAACAGAGTTTTCTCAGGCTTACCCCAGCTGGGGTCTAAATGCCTGTGGTCCAAGCAGATTGTGCAGCCTGTAGGAAAAAGCCGAGCTGTTGCCCTGGGCTGTGAGGGAGAGCACAATTACACTGGTCCCTCTGTGAAGTCGACACCATGTGGCTACTTTCCCAAACAGTGATTTATTAATAAGCCTCATCCCCTGGCTTTATCCTTTGCATAACAAAGGGTAGAACAAAGAAGCTATGCTTATACTTCAGTGGATATTTCTATATGGAATACATGTAGTACTAGAATGAATCAAGGCTTCAGGTACAGATTCAAAAAGATAGGCTTCTGAAGAAGGTCTTACACCAAAATTGATTTTCCAAATCCGTCTTTTGTTTCCACCTTGTCTCAAAGACAGCAAAAGCCTTTTATTAATGAAAATTTGACTAATGATCTGCCTTGGCCATGTGCCTCAACATCTCAGTATTGACAGGACATGACAGTTACCTCCTACTCATGTCCTGTGGGAACCACAAAACAGGCATTCCTTTGCCTGTCTCACCTGCAGGGCTTGATGCAGTAGGTGTCCCCTGAGCATGCCAAGTGGATCAGATCCTACACAAAATGTACATAAGCAGATGCTGCTTTGTTACAGAATGTGTCTGCAGGAGGCAGCGGTGGGAGTTGTACTTTGAGTTACGCAGTCATAAGACAGCATGAATAAGTTGCTGGAGCAGGAGTGGGGGACAGGTTTGCTGATTCTCAACTTACCATCCAAAATATTATACTTCAGCATCATGTTTGACTCCCATTTCTTCCTTCCTACCTTCCTTCCTTCCTTCCTTTCTTTTTCTTTCTTTCTCTTTCTTTCTCTTTCTTTCTCTTTCTTTCTTTCTTTCTTTCTTACTCGTTCTTTCTCTTTCTTTCTTTCTTTCTTTCTTACTCGTTCTTTCTCTTTCTTTCTTTCTTTCTTTCTTACTCGTTCTTTCTCTTTCTTTCTTTCTTTCTTTCTTACTCGTTCTTTCTCTTTCTTTCTTTCTTTCTTTCTTACTCGTTCTTTC
The DNA here is from genome assembly GCA_013399475.1 of Chauna torquata. Classification (NCBI taxonomy): domain Eukaryota; kingdom Metazoa; phylum Chordata; class Aves; order Anseriformes; family Anhimidae; genus Chauna; species Chauna torquata. Next base: position 317,869 of record VXAL01019607.1, on the reverse strand, counting down.
TCTTTCTTTCTTTCTTTCTTTCTCTCTCTCTGTCTCTCACTCTCTCTGTCTCTGTCTCTGTCTCTCTCTTCCTCTCTCTCTCTCATTATAGTGTGATGGCATTAGTACAGCATGGAGGCATCCTAGAAAATCTTGTAACCTGTGACTTGCTTGTTAGGGACAAGAGGTAGAGAGGAGACTGAATCCAGGTAGACAAGACCTGAGACACTGCAAATAATCACCTTCTGCCACTCCCCCCACTCTCAGGCCCCCACATCAGCCTCCCCTTTAAATGTGAAAATATGTTTGTGAAAGAAAGAACCAGTGTACTTGTTTTCAGGTAATGAACATGAATGCCAAATGGAAAAAAGATGCCTCCTTGTTGCCCTAAGTATTCCTAAACGTGTTGGCCTCAGGAAATTATCTGAGCTGAAAAGAGTGATAAAGTGAGAGATTACTAGGAGGAAATGCCATATATACTTTCCATCCTCTTTTAATTATCTCTCTGTTAGATGACCTGGAGTACTAGATGAACACTGGGGCTGAGCCGTTGTACTGCTCTGGAATTCTTACATGATATCACTTTGTAGAGCTACTTGAGAAGATGCTCAACCTTTGAGTGAGTGTGGAAAATACTTCTTCCTTTAAGCTGGCCTTGTTGTTGACTGAAAAAGAGTAATGTTAAGTAAACATCCTATCAAAGAAAGTCTTAGACATCAGTGCAGAAATTATTTCTACTTATTCTAACACTGTTTTTCTGAGTTGGTCTCTTACAACAGAGATGAAAAAGATGAACTGGTTAATGTTAATCATTAATTAGCAGGAATAACTGCACTTTTTTCTAGCTGTGAAGCTTAAATCAATAACTCAAGAGTACAATTAGGAGAAAATGACTTTTAAAGTATTCTTAAAACTAGGAGCATCAAGAATAGTTTAGGCTATTCCCTATTCGTTGACATGGTACAACAGGCTGCCTGCTAGCTCATTTACTGTGTCCTCAAAAATACCAGTTAGCAAGTTAATTACGTTACAATTCCATGTAGTTTACATATCTCAGAACTGCTTCAGTTCTGAACTAGGATTTACAAAACTTTTGAAAAACTAGAATTTGTGAAGACTAGATAGACAAATTTAAATATACACATGCCATACATGTACTCTGTTACAATGACCCAGGGAAACTGTATGGTAGCAGTTGAAAGAAAAAAGTGGTTAAAGAGATCTTTCTTTTTCTGGCTGGAGCTTTAACTTGTGACTGCAATGTTCAGCAGCACAATAAGTTTGTAGCTTAAGTGCAATAAAATATGCTTAAGAATGTGCTTTGCAGCCAGAGAGAAAAGGGTATGACTTTCATGCATGAAAACCTTCTTCATTGCTGCAACATCCGGTAATAGGTAGTACAAAACATGAAAGTCAAATCTTACCAAAATTTTCTAAACCTTGTAAGGTAAATAGTAACTAGGACTGCATCCCCAGCCTGTTGATTTTGAAAAGGAGTAGGACAAATATAGCTTTCCAGCCAGAGAGGCAGTCCTGTGCCTTTACTTGACACATTTAGTCATATTCTGGAGAGGCTGCCGCAGTACAAGTCTTTACAACCTCCATCATACAAAGCAACAGAAGTGGTCACAGATGAGCAGCTGGAGTCAGTGAGTTATGGACTTATTTCACACATGACAAGAAAGATGACAGAAAAGCCATCTGTATTGGTAGTATGAATTGTGGAAAGAATTTTAACAACCCTAGTATTATTTTGCTTTGGAACTATATCTGGAGACACCATCCATCAATAATGTCAGAGCAATAAGTCTTCTATACCACAGAAATGCCACATGCAAACTCACTCTTTCTCCCCTTGTCACAAAGAAACATGGGAAAACTTACTGGCCAATATTTGCACAAGTTTATAACAAAATGCAATATTATCTCCTGCACTGACAAATCAGCCAGTGCTGGTGCAAAGGCAAAGAAATGTTTCTTCAGGATTGACCCCTGGTAATTTTTTGGAACACCTCTGGTTGCTAATAGTCCAATGAGTTTTAAAAATATTAAGAATTGACAACAATCATGCAATATCATTTAATAAAAATCTATTTTGCCATGCAACTTCTGTACCTGAGAAAGCAGACAGTTTCTAAACCTGCAATTGCAGTTACAGCTTTTAAAAGAAAATATGTTCTTTTCCTGCCCAGCCGCTCATGTCCTGCTCTTGGTGTACTTTAAAGGACTCTCCTTCCCTGCACAAGCATCTGTGAAGCATTTTATTAGTATTCAAGTGCAGAATGTTACAAAAGACAGACTGATAGAAGCAGGGAACTATGAAAGTTTTAACCATTAGTGCTAGAGTTCCTTCCACCTATTGCAGATCTTAAACTGCATCTTGAGAACTTCCCTTTCCAGGTGTTGGCTGATGCTTTCAGTCGGATTCCCAAACATGCAATGGAGAAGTCTGGTTGTTCTTCTAAATCTCACCATGGTCCAACGGTATAACCAGCTAGTCAGCCCCTCCAAGTCCAAATTTAAGCTCTCACGAAGATTTAAAAGATATAGCAGCTCCTAAATTACTTGTTCAGAAAATAGATTCTGTTCATTTAAATGTCTGCAAAGTTTTGCTGTGGTGGCTATGGTTTTTGTAACTGCCAGGTGGTAAGGCCTTTTGAAAACCTACTTGGTGCGTGATGTTCTCATGCATCTTCATGTAAGAAACTGTGGAGTGGAAGGGCACTTTTACAGCTCAATATTTGCAGCTGGATACAAGAGACGGCCTATCTTTTTTTCTGCTGGCACTAACTGGGAGCAACCTTGAAACACGTAATTCCTTTCTTCCACCAGGTAGTTTTATCCTCAGCTGCTCTAGCAGTTCTCTTTTGAAGTCACAACAGATAAAGGCACACATTAACAAAGAAGAAAAGATGTGAAGTGAACTTTCTGGCCATTCTTTCATCCTGTATCAATTATCATATTAGAAGAAGATTATGCAACTGGCAAAAATGTAATCAGTATGGAGTTTCACCGTTGTTTGAAGACATGATATAATATTAGAATAAATGTGTTTTTTTATTATTATTTTTTTCCTGCTACAGGGGATTAAATGATGCAAAGGAGACAGGGAAATGTTGCTCCAAAAGAAAAGCAGGTAGCTAACTTAAATCATCTCAGCACCTGTATTTGTATTCATATTCTTTGATCACAACACATTTAGCTCTGTGATGTGATATAGATTCTAGCCCTATTATAAGAGCGTTGTTATAGGAAAAGTATCTTTTATTTTTAAAATATACTTCTTTGGACCAAATCCTAATTCAGACTAGAGCGTAAAGCTGCTCACACTGTCCCTGCTAAAAAATTTGCTCCAACCGTAGATGTGATATATACAGAATACCTACATCGGCAGCTATTTTGCCTAACAGATTGAGGAATTGGTATGAAGCATGCAACCTGTTACATTCTGATTTTCAAACATTTTATCTATTGGGTTAATAAAAGCCAAGAAAAGCCTACAACTGAGATTTTTCCAACAACAAAGTCTATAACTGTGCTCCACTGAGATGTTTACTATTTTGCTCACACAGAAATGGTGGATGAGTCATCCGCCCGCTTTTGTACATCAAAACCAGCAATGACAGTACAGGTTATTCCAGGGCAGAGCTAGTTTGTGTATGCTGTCTAGGACTTGCTTCCTCTATGTCAGCATAAAAATCTCTCTACCTTTGGTTTTGGAATCCATTGTGTAAGAAAAGGAGTGAAGCACCTTATGTGTGCAATGCATGTGGATCTTTAAAGAAATGAAGATTGAGTGTGTCACTAGTATTTAACTACTCAGAGTTTGAAGATGAAGGCAGCAAAGTTCTAGGTATTATTAAGTAGTGAGGATATAGCTGACAGTGTAGTTCCAATTATGTTAAGTAATTTAGCAGGGAAACAAGGTCCTTTATCACTCGGTGCTAATACAGAACTAAGTAGTGCTATAACTTGAAGAGATTCCTGTTCACCACTTCCATGTATTGAGTGATAAGGCTCTCTGTTGTTGCGAAGCAAGGACTGAGTCAGCACTTCATGAGCACTTTGTCAGGCTAAGCATTGCTCGTCTTTGCTCTTTATCTCATTCACAGATTTGTGCAATATACATTAGCGGTGGCAGAGTATTTTGTGGTCCTATGAGAGACAATGCTCTGTGTGCACCTGAAAAATTGTTTGCGTTTTCCTTAACTGTGCAGTACAAAGGACAACTTCAACTTGTTACAGAATAGCCCATTTTTATCTCAGCCCAGACGAGTAACATTTTCAGGTAGTATTTAAATTGTATAGAGCAGTGAGAAAGAAAAAGATATAGTTTTCCACCTAAGTGGCAGATGTTTGGAAATGAAAGCTAAGCACACAGGGAGGGTGCTGGTTTCTCAGTTTTGCTCAACATTTCTTGAGAGTTTCAGGATCTCGGTGCATCTCATTCCAGTTGTCACTCACAGGAATACAAGATAAAATAACTTTTGACAGACAGCTTGGTATCTGCCAAAAACAAACAAACAAACAAACAAACAACAACAACAACAACCAAAACCCAAAAACAAAAGAACAAAAAACCTCTACAGTACATCCCAAATAAAAGCCAGACTTCATTTAAATCTTTCCTCTGATTTTCATAGAATCATAGAATTATTTAGGCTGGGAAAGATCATCAAGTCATTTTATTGCATAGGAAAGTAAATTGTGAAAAATGGATTACAATTTTGATTTTTCTCTGCTGCGGCCTGCAGCTCAGAAGTGGCACCTTAATCCATTTATGCTATTGCATTCTTTAGCTGTTCTCTGAGTGAGCCGAAGTAGTTCTGTTGTGTAAGACAGACTGACCCCAGGGTGTAATTAATCCATAATGTAAATTTTCAGCTGAGTTAAATCTGATAAGAGATTTCCTTAATATTGGTTTGTACTTGTGCATTATCTTTAACACTAGAAAAATTACCAATTGCAGCACTGGTGCAAATAAGAAAGATGTCATGGACTCTTGTGTTGTATCCTATGATTTTTCTGGTATACTGAAGGCAAGTCTTAGGAAAACAGATTAATTCACTGCATGGAGCATAGCATAGCCACGAAGACAGAGGCATGTAATGTCATGAGCAGGATCCCACCTGCTAAGCAGTTTATTCTTCAGTCAGCAGTGTGATGAATTACATTTGTAAGAAGCTCAACAGACTAGAGTACATTTTCATAGACCAGTAATGCACTTTAATTAAATTGACTGTAACTGACATTTGGGAACTGCAGAGGGAATCACTGTGTGAGCAAACTGCACCTGGCTATGTTTAAATGTGAAACGATTGTCAGATATCCATTTGTGTATTATCATGTTATTAGCATCTATCAATCTCTCCAGCAGTGTAAGGCTACAAAGAGAATATTTCAGAAAGGATGAGTGAGGAACTGGTGAAAGACAGGAGAAAAAAGAAAGTGATTATTTCTTGAAGCAGAAATCAATCTGCCAAAATAGGAAGGAGTAGCAACCTTTTCTTTTAAAACTCATCTGCCTGCAAGAGAACAGTAAACAGGGTTTTCCAAAGCTGCTGCCAAGTTAAAAAGAAATGGGCTGGAGTAGACACAGTAATTTTCATGACAGCCATTTGCTGCTAATCAACACAACCCTGCAGTATGAAATGTTCCACTGAGGGAAGCAACAGTGGTTACAGACAGATGGGACCAGAATGCGCAGACCAGGACTCACTCAGAGCCATGCTGTTTGCTGACTTTTCCACATGATCTGAGGTATCAAATAGCTTCATCTTTATCTGCCTACCCTCAGCAAGTCTCTCTCTGCTTCACTTCTGGCTGAACCATCCTTACTCATAGGATATTCTCAAAAAGGACACAAGCTGTCCAATGATCCTACCTGGATAGGCAACTCAATATTCAAATATCTTGAACAATGGGATAAACAACAAGCAAGAGTAAAAGCTGTCTTATGACTGAAGAAGGTAGGATTTGGGGCCTAAAACTAAGCATGCTGTTTAAGTAAATCATAAAAGTACCAGCAGAGTCTGAATAAGTAGCAGGACAAAATGCTTCTACGCAAGACAAGTAATCATATTTGAAAAATACTACTCATATTATTAGAAAGCAAGCCCCGAAAGAACCTTAAAATGTGAATTGACAGTAATATATCATGCAAGAAAAATAATTAGTAATTTATTGTGTATTTCATGCATAACAGCCAAAATATAAGCAACTCTAAATAAGTCTAAAAGTTCTGTTTGGGCAACTGACCAAACACTAAGGACTCGTCAGAACTCTTTCAAGTTGACCTGCATGCTCTCTTCTTTTATTTCCAGCCCATCATCTTGTTTTGACTAGAACCCGAAAACAGAAAGGCCCAGAAAAAATAAGCGTATAAAATCAAAGAGTGTTTTTTAAACTTGAGAAAAAAAATCCATTCTATTTATGTTCCATTCTCATTTTAATCTCTTTCCCTCTGTTGCCAGCAATAAAGAGACAAAGGTAAAATAAACACCGAACAAATGTTGAATAATAATTCTTTTCCATACTTCCACATATAACTTTTATTTCCAACTGGTAGCCCATAACTCTTAAGCAATAAGAAATTAAGTGGTGTAATTTAGGACAAATCTTCTAAGAATAAAGACTTCTTCTTAGATTTCCAGGATTGTAAATTGTTTAAATTGTATAATTAATATTAACATTCTTTTCATGATCCATCTGTGATCCGTTGTTTCAGTTCTCTAGTCTTCCGCACTATTTACAGACGTAGCTTTAGGCATGCAGATGCCATGCAGTTCCAGTCATACATTTTTAATTTACTGATGGGAGCATTTCTTTAAGTGACATGCAGTAGACTTTTTTTCTCTCTTATATTAATTAGTTTCTGTTTGCAATATACTTTGGAGAAGTAGCAATGATCTTCCAATTTGCCTGTTCTCTGTTGTCTGTTAGCAGACACAGAAAATTGGTAGGAATGTTATGTAGTGAATCTACAATTTTTATTTTCACATTTTGTTTGACTTCCCAGTTTTCCAGATATTTAGAAATGTTTGTATCTTTCTAATGTCAAAAGCACATTGCGTAAACTGTCATACTGTTGTTCTGTCTTTGGAACATCAGAGTCTTCAGAAAACTGTCTCTACGTAAACAGCTGTAAACAGTAAAAGTAAAAATTCAGGTCTTTTCCTTTCCTTTCTCATTGATGTAATACAATCCTAAGCCCTCACCAGGATCATCTAAAAGACATATCCCATTTGTTTTGCATAGATCAGACATGCTACTGGAGCCAAAGAGAGTCTTAATACAGTGAAGATTCAGACTAAAAGACTTCCAAACTGTCACATGATTCATGCAGCAAAATAATGTTATATTATTTTGTAGACATTACAACTGTATGCAAGTGTGTCACAACACAGGCTATATCTGCCAGGAATAATGTTCTTCTTGCAGAAGCAGGAGGTTTACAACTTAAAAGTACCTATATTTTAGCCACCTCTATGGTGAATTTTCTTACTAGCTTTGTTGTAGCCAGAACAAACTCTAGAATAATTTTGCACTAGGACTTCAGTCCCGACCACAAGGGAACTTGAGGTTTTGCAAAATTTTTGCAGTTCCTACCTTTGAATTTTTCAGAATTTTTTTCCTCCTCTGTATCTGACTGGCACAGCCTACTTCTTAAGACATGCTATTCAAATTTAATGAGTGCTTCTAATTATTATTTGTTATACGCAATAACAACAATGCAATAATATAGATGTATGTTATATATACCCAAGAAGCATATCAGAGAGCTTATATCTTCTGCAACACTGTAACAGAATTTTGCGGAAGTACAGGTTTCAGTTTCCTGATCCAATGAATACATCAAACAAACTCAGATTTTTCAGCTGAAAGCCATTTATCAAACATAGCAGATAATCAAATGTTAGTAAAATTAGCTTATAACTCTTCTACCACTGCATCTGTAGAAAACAATTTTTTTCCCTGGTTGTATGCTAAGCTTACACCATCCTACAGTAAATCATTCAACACAGAATAGGCACATAGGGGAAAGTGGCATGTCCTATTGCCAAAGAAAATTCATTGCTAGGACAGGTGCTGATGTTTGCACGATATGTTCTGTATAGGTTAATGCAGGTATTAAGCATGTTCTTGTTAAACATACTCTAAAACATCTATTAGAAGTAAAAAATATTTTTTAGAAACAGTAGCATTTCCTCACTGAAATTTTGTTTTGCTGGAAGGAAAAGCTCTTAGAGGTTAGTGCTGTTCATTGTCTCAAAAGAGCCACTATTGTCTCGAAAGAGCCACTTTGCAAATACTGTATTTATAAGTAAAATAACCCCAGTACTGTTCCTCTTTTATAGGAAATCTTGGTACTCTGAAATGAATTGATCAGGAAAGCGGAAGGTAAAGGAAGTCTAAAAAAGGTGAAGAGGCTGTTTGATGAGCAGCATCAGGGCAGTTCTGAACTTTCTTTACTTTCCCGTTCCCCAGTCAGTTCATTTCAGAGATGACATTACAGTTATTGAACTAACAGAAGAAAGAACAAGACTGGAGTATGCTCTGGCCCTGCCACTGAAAGTTGAGAAGCAACCAAGCTCTAAGTGAAGATGAAGATCAATATCAGAAAAAGCACGCGTACCTTCCATTTGCTTTGAGACCACTTTACTCATCCAACAAGCAGACAGTGTATTCGGTAAAATAAATACAAAGAGAAACTGCCATGGACCTTCACCCAGGCAAATCTTCATGGACGTGTGCTGAAGAAAATGATGGTCCAAGGGTTACAAAATCATTATACAAAGTTCGTTTCCAATCAGACTTGTTAAGGACAAATATTTCTCTTGTTCATAGAGTATTCTAGGAAATATTGCAGTTTTATTCACTTTTTAAAGTGAATGCCCTGTGAATGGCAGCGTTCTCTGCATCATGTCTGCTCATACAGGGATGATTCTTGGTTATTAGTTTGGACTGGCTAAAAAACTCCAAATGTATCTACATCATTGGTTAAACTAATTGATATAAAATAATTGTCCTAGAATAATGTTTCTTGCGGTTTATAATGACTGAAATATTCAAAGAAACTAAAGCAACGGGACAACACCCAAATCCTGATTTTAAGTGCTACTTAATTCAGGAAACATTTGGCTCTGGAGACACATTTTGTAGGTGAGATCATAATAAGGCTGAAAGGTTTCAACTATCTATTTTAGTGTAGGCTACTTTGTAAATGAAGGGGAAAGTGTTCCTGAACCTTGCTGAAACTTTGTTTGGATATTTCATGACTGCTGACTTAAAATTGCACTGGGAGTTTTTGGCTGTAAATGGCAAAGAACTGAACCTGTCTGTCCTAAAAATAACTAAACATTATTTTTATATGGTGATTGCTTTGGTTGATGACAATTTTCTGAAGTTAGGTTCCATGGATATTGCTGTATCTTAATAGATACTGCTGTAACTCAATAGAATTGCACCATCCTGAATTAAGTACCGGATTTTTCCGCTGTGGATGCAGTTGTAAAGATTTTCTTTGTACTGGCAGTGGAAGTTTCAAAGTCATTGGCAGTCTAAAGTTTGTACAGGCCAGGCCAACTGTAAAAAGATTACTTGTGGGTCATAGTGTCTAACTGTAACACTATCAACACTTCATTGATATTTGTCCTGTGCATGTTAACACCGTATTTTTCTTGGTGTCTTTATAAACGCTGATGAGTGGGGGAAAACTGAATCTCAGAGATCTCTGCAGCAGTTTTTAAATATATTTTTATTCTTTCTATTTTTTTTTTTAAAAAAGGTTTTTAAATAATTGAAAAAAAAGAGAAGTAAATTCGATTAAGAAATGTCTATGAGTTAGTTTTAACAATGATCACAACATTATCTGAGAATGATTTTTAACTACATTTTAAGGACTATATGACAACATTATGTCACTTAAAGACAGCAATTATATTTCATTTATAAGCAACATTTTAGGCAGTTATATTAATAAATACATAAACAGTCTTTGATGGGGACTATATCATGTGAAGGTTCTTTCACAATGCACCAGGATTACATTTGAGAGGAAATTTGCATGGAAATTGAAAAAGAGAAAGTATATTTTGGCAATTTCCTGATATCTGTAGCTTTTAGGACAATATTTTGGCCATTATTACTCCTTGCAGTAACAATTTCTTCTATTACTCTCCAAGAATAAATGAAATTAGATGCTAAAAAAAAAAAAAAAAAAGAAAGAAAGAAAAGGAAAGAAAAGGAAGTGACAGATAGCTGTTTGCTGAGATGTGGTTTAATCCTCTAAATGCTTATATTTTATCAGCTATAAAATACTGTACTCTGCTCAATATACAGCATAAGATACTCTGTGGATCAAAGGTATCCTACTATTTCTCTTAAGTCATTGTATTTCTTTTGGAAAGAAAAAGAAAGATGAGATCTACCAGTCTGATGAGATCCATAAGGTACAGAAAACAGAACCACTGAGCTAGTGTAAACAGCTCAGGTATTACCTATCTTAACCTATGTCTCATACACCGGACTACCTAAAAGTACCTTCAGTGATGTTACAAGACAATCTAGGTACAATTGGTCTATCTTCAGGCCTCATCCACCAAAACTAGGAACATTTCAAAGCACTGCATGATGTTAGATGAGATTGTTGGACACTGTTACTGAAGAACCTTTTTCAAATAACTTTTAGTGCCTCCTGTAAACTGCTGAAGACAAAACTATTTATGGCTTCTCTCACTTCTTCCCCTTCAGTCTCTGTGGGTAGTGTCTTTGTGCAAAAATGAAATCCTTCTCTTTTCTTGAAAATCCATTTAACATTTCCAAGAGAGTTCCCAGAAACTCTTTTTCTCTGGGAAGTATTTCTCAGAAATGTCGAATTGGTAAATATGAAGAAAGAAGTAAAGAGTGCGTGAAAAAAAGAGAAAAACAAGCATTATGTCACAGTGTTGTTTCTTCCTGGGAGGATTACAAGCTAGATTAAAATACTCACAGGAATTAATTTTTACTTCTGATTTTCAAAGGTTTCTTTTATTCCTATCATATGCAGAAAGGAATAAATACGCTAGTAAGAAAATACTGATAGGCTTCCCAAAGCTTGATAAATAAAATCCAATTAGGCATGGACAGGTACCGCTCTTTTTCTACTAATTTGAACACTGTAATAAATTTTGCCCTGACTGACTTCCCCAGCATAGCTGTGCTTTGCTAACCAGGGACTGCTATTTTTTTTTTTTTTCCCCCAGAGTCAGTGCCATGCTGGTAGCAGGCAGCTTTGGCTTTAGAAAGTATATACAAGCAGAGGCATCAGGGTCTAGCAGAGACCATGAACCCAAGGGAGATAACTTTTTCTCTTATCTGGAATGGGGAAACCTGAGAGCAGACCTTAGCCAGGCTGTGTGGGTGTGTGCAGGATGAACAGTAACAGGAACACTGGGAGGTGAGCTCAGCTGTAATCTTTGTACTTCATGAACCCTTCATGAACTTCACGAATAGCTGAAACATTACAAAGGGCAGGGAGAAACAAGGTTGTGCCCTGTATTCCATCTCTGTGGTATTGCAATTATTTTTTCTGTTGACATCTCCTGAACGGCAGTCTATGCTGGAGGGTATGTAGGACAGCCTGCATTTGTAGCAAAAAGGTATGATACAAGGTATGTCTTGTTATCTGAGGAATAGAAAGGGTCACAATGCACATATACATGGTGTGAGAGGATGGACAGTCCTCCTTTCGTTTTCTGAGTATTCAGTCATGTGAATTGAATGCTGAGAATAATGTTATCAAAAATATTTTTTTTTGCATAAAATGGCTTGGGATTCTTTTGGAAGAGAGGAACTATACAAATATAACATGAAACATTGGTACTACTTTTGTTATTTTCATCTGATATTCCCAAAACTGATGTATGGTCTGAGAAGTAAAAAAGAGTTACAGACATATGTAAACTATACATATACCTTATGTATAATGAAATCATATATCTATATTATATTGCCTTTGATGAAAAATTTTGAAGATGCCAGCTTTAAGCAGGTAAAACTGTGCTATTTTACAATCTGAAGTATATAGTGGGTATATAGGCAAGAGAGACAAGAATTGCCCAGGAGCTAGAAGATCAAAGGTTCTTGCTGGATCACAGCCCTTATCTGTAACTGAGACCAACTCCTCAGAATTATCTAGCCCTATGAAACTGAAACAGAAAAAATGAGATGTTTCATGCCCTGTGTTGGAACATTCAATGAAGCAGAAGAGCAGGTTCCTCTGTACAGCTTCTGGAAGTGTTTAGGGATGTCATTAGGTCATGCAGAAAGAAAATTAGGTTAAAACTCAATTAGAACTTAATTTGGTCACTTCAGTAAAGGATAATAAAAAGACTTTTACAAATATGTTAATAGCAAAAATAAGGGGTAAGGAAAACCTCTATTCTTTATCGGATGCAGGGGGAAAGATAGTTACCAAAGATAAGGAAAAGGCTTGAGATACTTAACACCTTCTTTGCCTCAATTTTCAACAGTAAGACAGGTCGTCCTCACGACAACTGGCCTCCTGAGCTAGTAGACAGGGACAGGGAGCAGAACAGCCCCCCTGTAGTCCAGGAGGAAGTAGTTAGTGACCTGCAGAGCCACGCAGGTGCTGACAAGCCTCTGGGACCAGATAGGATTCATCCTAGGGTGATGAGGGAGCAGGTGGAAGAGCTCACCAAGCTGCTGTCCATCATTTATCATCAGTCCTGGGTAACCAGGGGGTTCCCAGATGACTGGAAGTTGGCCAGTGTGACACCCATCCATAAGAAGGGCCAGAAGGAGGATCTACAGGCCTGTCAGCCTGACCTCGGTGCCCGGCAAGGTTATGGAACAGATTATCCTGAGTGCGATCACATGGCACCTACAGGACAGCTGGGGGATCAGACCCAGCCAGCATGGATTTAGGAGGGGCAGGTCCCGCCTGACCAACCTGGTCTGCTTTTATGACGAGGTGACCTGCCTGGTGGATGAGGGGAAGGCTGTGCGTGTATTCTACCTGGACTTCAGCAAAGTCTTTGACGCTGTCTCCCATAGCATACTCCTGGAAAAGCTGGCAGCCCATGGCTTGGACAGGTGCACTTTTCACTGGGTTAAGAGCTGGCTGGATGGCCGGGCCTGGAGAGTGATGGTGAATGGTGTTGCATCCAGCTGGCGACCAGTCACTAGTGGTACCCCCCAGGGATCAGTGTTGGGCCAAGTCCTGTTTAATAACTTTATTTGATGATCTGGATGAGGGGATTTTATCTACCCTTAGCAAATTTGCAGATGACACCAAGTTGGGAGGGAGTGCTGATCTGCTGGAGGGTAGGAGGGCTCTGCAGAGGGACCTGGACGGGCTAGATAGATGGGCCAAATCCAACGGTATATAGTTCGACAAGACCAAGTGCCAGGTCTTGCACTTTGGCCACAACAACCCCATGCAGCACTGCAGGTTGGGGACAGAGTGGCTGGACAGTGGCCAGGCAGAAAGGGACCTGGGGATACCGACTGACAGCAGGCTGAACATGAGCCAGCAGTGTGCCCAGGTGGCCAAGAAGGCTGCTGGCGTCCTGGCCTGTATCAGCAATAGCATGGCCAGCAGGACTAGGGAGGTGATTATTCCCCTGTACTCAGCTCTGGTTAGGCCGCACTTCCTATGCTGTGTCCAGTTCTGGGCCCCTCATAAAGTGAGGGGATGAAGGATGCTGAGGTGCTGGAGCATGTCCAGAGAAGGGCAACGAGGC
>VXAL01019607.1:288781-303566 GCA_013399475.1 Chauna torquata | reverse complement strand
GACAACTGGCCTCCTGAGCTAGTAGACAGGGACAGGGAGCAGAATAGCCCCCCTGTAGTCCAGGAGGAAGTAGTTAGTGACCTGCAGAGCCACGCAGGTGCAGACAAGCCTCTGGGACCAGATAGGATTCATCCTAGGGTGATGAGGGAGCAGGTGGAAGAGCTCACCAAGCTGCTGTCCATCATTTATCATCAGTCCTGGGTAACCAGGGGGTTCCCAGATGACTGGAAGTTGGCCAGTGTGACACCCATCCATAAGAAGGGCCAGAAGGAGGATCTACAGGCCTGTCAGCCTGACCTCGGTGCCCGGCAAGGTTATGGAACAGATTATCCTGAGTGCGATCACATGGCACCTACAGGACAGCTGGGGGATCAGACCCAGCCAGCATGGATTTAGGAGGGGCAGGTCCCGCCTGACCAACCTGGTCTGCTTTTATGACGAGGTGACCTGCCTGGTGGATGAGGGGAAGGCTGTGCGTGTATTCTACCTGGACTTCAGCAAAGTCTTTGACGCTGTCTCCCATAGCATACTCCTGGAAAAGCTGGCAGCCCATGGCTTGGACAGGTGCACTTTTCACTGGGTTAAGAGCTGGCTGGATGGCCGGGCCTGGAGAGTGATGGTGAATGGTGTTGCATCCAGCTGGCGACCAGTCACTAGTGGTACCCCCCAGGGATCAGTGTTGGGCCAAGTCCTGTTTAATAACTTTATTTGATGATCTGGATGAGGGGATTTTATCTACCCTTAGCAAATTTGCAGATGACACCAAGTTGGGAGGGAGTGCTGATCTGCTGGAGGGTAGGAGGGCTCTGCAGAGGGACCTGGACGGGCTAGATAGATGGGCCAAATCCAACGGTATATAGTTCGACAAGACCAAGTGCCAGGTCTTGCACTTTGGCCACAACAACCCCATGCAGCACTGCAGGTTGGGGACAGAGTGGCTGGACATTGGCCAGGCAGAAAGGGACCTGGGGATACCGACTGACAGCAGGCTGAACATGAGCCAGCAGTGTGCCCAGGTGGCCAAGAAGGCTGCTGGCGTCCTGGCCTGTATCAGCAATAGCATGGCCAGCAGGACTAGGGAGGTGATTATTCCCCTGTACTCAGCTCTGGTTAGGCCGCACTTCCTATGCTGTGTCCAGTTCTGGGCCCCTCATAAATTGAGGGGATGAAGGATGCTGAGGTGCTGGAGCATGTCCAGAGAAGGGCAACAAGGCTGGCTAAGGGTCTGGAGCACAAGTCATATGAGGAGTGGCTAAGGGAGCTGGGGTTGTTTAGCCTGGAGTAGCGAAGGCTTGGGGAAGACCTTATCACTCTCTACAGCTACCCGAAAGGAGGTTGTGGCCAGGTGGGGGTCCATCTCTTCTCCCAGGCAACTAGCAATAGGACAAGAGGACACAGTCTTAAGTTGCGCCAGGAGAGGTTTAGGTTGGATGTTAGGAAGAAGTTCTTCACAGAAAGGGTGATGAGGCATTGGAATGGGCTGCCCAGGGAGGTGGTTGAGTCACTATCCCTGGAGGTGTTTAAGAAAAGACTGGATGTGGCGCTTAGCACCATGGTCTAGTTGACAAGGTGGTGTTAGGTCATAGGTTGGACTCAATGATCTCAGAGGTCTTTTCCAACCTAGCTGATTCTGTGATTCTGTGGAAATAGATATACTCCTAGGGCTGCTGTTTGCAGGCAAGGAGAGCGCCAGAAAGTCGGCAGACAAAAGGCACACAAATACCTGTGCTCTTTTAAAAGCTGAGAAAAACAGTGACGTGTCCACTTTCTTGGAGACAACAAAGCCACTGTCTATATTTGGGACTGTCCCAGACTCTCCATCTGCCTAGTTTAGGGGTGCAGCCCTTGATGCCCTCACTTGTAAATTGGTATTGATAGACTTTCTGAGGTTACTGATGGTTACGAGGATGATAATTGGTGATACCATTTCACTGTCACAATGACAGGGGGTCAGAGACTCCAAGTCCTACAGTAATGGTCCCTGCAAGTACCAAACTGGATAAGAAAAAGTGCAGTGTTACCAAAGTGATGCATTTAAAAGAAGGTCAGCACATGCTTTGACTTGAGTACATGACTTGCACTGTTGCAGAAAATCAGTCTTTATTCTACTGTGCCCTACTAAAATGCACAGATTTCTGTATTTAATAAAATTCAAGTTCTGAATTTTCCCAAATGTTGACATACTGCCAGGTCCTTGAAGACAGTGCAAACAGAAGCAACAGCCTTAACGTAATAAAGCACTTTAGAGAGTGCTTAAATTTAAAATTAAGTGCGCACTGTGCTTTGCTGTGTGAGAGCCTGTGGAGGGTTTAAACTACAAACAGTGAAATGGAACAGAATGTGGTTTCGTACTGAGTGCACACACTGTGGCTGTTTGCAATTCCTTCTGTAGATATAAACAGACCTTACCTGCCAAGGAAAAATATGTTACTTTGGTACATGAGGTCTGTTCATTACAAGAGATCTTCTGGCCTGGGAACCAATTCTTTCTGAAAAAATGCCATTAAATCTTTAATTTGAAATAGGCAGACAACAATGACAGACCTAAGGGACTAGCTCACATCTCCATTAGCGTTGTACGATGCTGTATAGTTTTCACTAGAACACAGACCTTTGGTCTCCAGCCACCTCATTCAAAGACTGTTACATATTTTCATCTAAACTGTGTCATGGTGAAAAGTATGTTTTTCATTAAACACTATGCATTTTGGAAAACATGTATGTACTGAGGAAATGGAATGTAAAAAAATGGAAACATTTTGGTGATTGTTTTTTACTTTATAATTATCTTTTCAGAAAGAATACATTGGTTTTAGTATACCTTTTGGAAGCCTTGTAAAAGTCAAAAGACACTAAAAGCTTTTCAATCTTGCGGAAACTAAATGTTTAAATTTTTTTTTTCTGCAGAATTTCTTCAACAAGAAAGTCATAACTGTCATCCCTTCTATTTCTGAGTGTAAAATGCAAACAAAAAGTCCAAAACAAATCATGATCAGAAAATTAGTCTCAGACCATAATTCTTCTTGCCAGTCAGTTACTGATAATTCAAGCCATAAGTTGTGCAATACCAATTATGAGTTGAGCAGCGTAATTTAAAAGTTGTAGATATGCAAACATGTATAAATATATGTATATGCACATACATGCACACACATATATCTATATATACATATTTTCTCTTGCACAACATTTTCTTTAGATCATGAATGCTGCATTTACTCACTGAAGCATCTCTGGTACTGGGTTTGTAATGCAGTTTAGATTCCTTCCTCAGCTGACTTAGTTGATAGGAGATACTTTGCTGGTCTGATACTATCTAATTGCAAAGCCAAGAGGTGCATATTTCAGTAGAACACTCTGAGATGTTGAAAGATGATATTCTGAGACAGAGAAGGGCATATCAGCCGTTGATTTAGGTCAAAGAAGCAATTCACTACTGCATGAATAATGTCAGTTGAACTTTATATCCAAACATAGTAAAAACCTTTAAAAATCTCATATGAGATAAAGGCTGGCATTAAAATTCGGGCTTTTGCTGAAGTATTATACAGGCCCATATATATATCTTAGCAGAAAAAGATTCTAGTTTTGCTAGAACACTTACAGTTGCTCACATAAAGCAAAATATAGAGCTGTTTTTGTTTGTTTGTTTGTTTTAAATTTGTTATTGGAAATAAGTACTTCAAAGGTGCAAACTTGCAGGTAACACCACCATTGAAATAAATTATGTATGAGTATGAATGTAAATAGATATTCTTTTCACACCAATGAGATTAAAACACACATTCATACCTTCTGTCCAGAGGGAGGATTAGAAAAAAAAAATCCCCTGATGACTTTCATAGTGTTACTGTCATAGTTTTCATTTGCAAGCAAATAAAAACAAGGTTAACAACATGAATATTCCTCTCACTGCTAGGCTTGTCTGTTTACTTGGTTACAGATATGGTCATATACAAAGCTTTTAGGGAACAACAAAAAAGTTAGAACTGCTCTATGAACAATCACTTTATGCCCCAAGGTCTACCAGTGGTCCTTACGCAAATAGAAAACATTGACTCAGACCACTTCCTCTGCTCTGAATTTGGCCAGCTCACAGCTGTGCCACAAAAATATCCATGTTACGAGTTTTGGTCCAAAGAACCACTCAGAGTCAGCAAGGCAGACATAAAAATGTCATACAAGATATTAAAATACATAGCCTTGGGAAAGCAATTCATGACAAATACACTGAAGAAACAATCTAGTATTATTATTCCATAATTCATTTTATAAATTCCCCTCACAAAGAGGAGTGTGTGTTATCTACCCAGAATGAGTGGATTGCTCAGGGCCAGGATAGTTATGTGACTAGCAGAGAAACATGGACTTTTTTTGCTGCTACTTCAGTTGCAACAGGATCATGAAGCCGGGGATAAGATACAGTGGCTGTTACACAACATTTTCAGAACTACTGAAAAATTTGTTATTGTTGTTGTGGCAGCTGTTATACAGAAAAAGTAAATGCTCAAATACATTTATAAATATGATTCCCGAATATTTCTTAATATTTGTGCAGTTCCAGCAATACACATTGTTTTCAAAATATTTACCCCATAATATTGAAACAACTCGGAGATTTATATATACCATAATATATTTGCTGTCATATATTTTCATTGGCTAACAGGATTTCTTTTAAAAAAAGGTTCAGGATGTCATATATTAGTGACCTTGTCTCTGTTTACTGTTTTTGTTTCACGGTCTGTCTCTTTTATGTCATATTTCTTACATTATTTTTTCTACATTTAGTTTGTACTGCTCTTCCTTTGTCAGTATCCTGACAACTTGTGTTTTGCTTTACTATCTCTTTTTGGTTATTTCTGTCTTTTCATCTCTTTTTCAGTGCCCTACATCCCTTCTTTTTGACCTTTTTTTTTTTTTTTTTTAAAAAAAAAAAAAGGTCAGCTGTTCCTGAGTCACTGAGAGTGGCATCTGTGCCATGAAGTGTTAGAGGTTATGCTACTGCTGTCGCTGCCTACTGGACGCTCCCAAGCAAAATGCAAACTGTTCAGATTGATGCAATAAAACAGACAACGCCTTTGGAAGTTGGTAGCACTGTGCCGTTAACCTGTGAGCTGTAAACGCTGTAGAGCATTGTTGCTAAAGCAAGTTTATTTTCCTCTTAAATCCCTTCCTTGACAGTCTTTCTACATGGACACTTTCTTTGAAACACACTCTTGGCTCATGTGCATGGTGCTTTCTGAATATGACACAAAAGTTACCACCTCTGGCCAAATGATTTTCATAAGCTTCAGGTTTCAATGAGAATCCCAGTTACAAATACAAGAAAACGGTCAATGTAGGTGGCTCCAAATCGTTTGGTTTGTTCATCTGTCCAACTTCCACAGCCTGAGCAAAGTTTTGTCATGCCCATTAACCCAAGAATTACCTTCTGTTTAGCTAAAATTGTCTGTGCAAGTACGAGCCATATGAGACAACTTTAATTTGAAGTTTGTTACACTGCACTGTAAATGTTTATTTTCTAAAATGTCTTTCCATTCATTTGCTTACATTGCTTGCCATTTATTATGTTTTTGCTACAGTTCCAACCCAGGAAGGAAAAGCAGAATGTTCAAACATTATTTTGCTGATTTACTTCAAGAGCATATTCTAGCAACTAAACATCACAAGCCATAGCTGTTGAATTGGACAGGAAAATAGGAATTAGCATAGATTCTCATTAAGAAAAAAAAACGAAACACATGTAAATCTCTC
The DNA here is from genome assembly GCA_013399475.1 of Chauna torquata. Classification (NCBI taxonomy): domain Eukaryota; kingdom Metazoa; phylum Chordata; class Aves; order Anseriformes; family Anhimidae; genus Chauna; species Chauna torquata. The sequence goes on along the minus strand of VXAL01019607.1, from coordinate 297,809 downwards.
TAATTGTCTTTAGTTCTCTTTTTAATTATGGGTGTGGTTCAGGACAGGTGACAGGAAGGATTTTCCCTGGTATGATAAGTCCTGCCAAAGACAAGTTATGTGTGCTTTTAGCACAGAAAACAAGGCATCTAATAAAATTTCCCTAATGAATTATTTAGTCAATGCTTTTGATATTTCTTTGCAGTGCAAACGAGTTTTTCTTCCCTGACAGATCAGGGAAAAATAAAGGAATAAGCATAAAAGAGACTTTGTGTACAAACCTTCCACTTGATATCTTTCCAGATTACCTTACAACTTTCCATTTTTCCATGTCTTCAACTGCTTATTTGTATGCTGCAGGGACACCACAGCCCTGATGCTTCGCTAGATAATGACTGTCTGTATCTGTCCTGCCAGTCTCTGCTGTCTGGGAACAAATAGCATTAGAGATTAGAGCTATGAAGGAACACGAATTTCCATACTGTTGAATAGCTTTGCACTTCAAAATGTGTTTTCACTCCAAAGAGGTAAAAACAATGAGCTTCTGAAATTATCTTTTGAAAGAATATTTTAAGACCTCCTTTTGGTTACTTCTGCAAAGGATGAACTCCTTTTCCTTCCTGCAACTCATGTACAGTTACTAAAATATTTGGCAGTGTTTATGTAGATTACTTGTCTTTTAAGCAGAGGATATTCTAATCCTTTCACTTGGAATGTGTGAATAATATGCTGAAGAGTCAATTTGCAGTAGAGATACAACAGATTTTCAGCCCAGAAAACAGACTAGAGAAAAGTAGCTCTCTTTTTATAATATTTTTTATAACATTTTTTTTTTCCTAAAATGAAAACCCCGAATTCTGTTCAAAGAGAAATGAAAACAGAACTATCACAACATGCTTCTTTCCTAGGAAGGGAGATGGAAAACAGGTAAATTACTTATGTTTGCAATTATACTTCCAGTGATCTATAAGTGATCTGTAAAACTCACATGTTTTTCCTGAGAACTCTTCACTGTACATTGAACCTTCTCAATTTACAAAGTAAGATAAATCATTACCTCAACATTTGGCAAAATCTCCAATAGCTTCTACCCAATTTTACAACTTTGTCTTTAAGATTATTGCATGACATAGTTTGAAAGTACCCACACACCCATCAAGATTTACTTTCCATGGATTGATACAGTGCATTATAAGTATCTTTGCTTATTATTTTCTAACTTGTGGTTTTACTCCTGGAATAGCACTGAAATAATGAAATTTCCTTTGCTGTATAGAATGGATTACCCAGAAACCTTGGAAATGTCTTACTACCTTTTAGAAAAACAGAGATTTTAGCTATTTATCTGGACATATTGTTTTTGGTTAGAGCAAAGATTTTCAGGCCTTTTGAAAATATGCCATTCTCTCTTGGACAAACTAACACCTGTAGTATTTACACTCCATAATTGTCTTTGTCCCAGAAAGGAAATACAAAGTATAAAATTATGCCTATGAAGAAGTGGGGTTGAAAATCAAACCTGCATTGCAACTTGGTACAGCCAATGGAACTGCCTCCCCTGACTGCAATGGGCTTTGAATTGGACACCAAATACACACAAAATGTACTTTTTAAATGTTGGTTTGATTTTAGAATGATTTGACATGGGTTCCCACTAAAAATTAGGGATAAATCCGTCTGCTCTGCAATCATGATCTAGTTCAGCAAGAAGAGAGAGAAAATATTCTAGGTAAGTGTTGGCTCATGGATGTGATGGAGCTTTTAGCTTTGGCTCTTGTCCTTGCTTGAAGGAGGCTAACACCTTAGTTAGCGAGTCTGGACTTCGTCTGGATACTACCAGATTGTGTTTGTATAAACAAACAAGAGTCACTGTTATAACAGAATCAGGCAGTTCAAAAAACAGCGGGGAGCCCTGCGTTCAAGTTTCTGTTGTGGCTTTGAAGAACTTGTGCTTTTGCAAATTATATGGGTTTAACCCAAAGAATTGTGTCTTACAACTTGGAGAAGGTGGGTGAATCTGTGTACAGTACAACAGCAAAAGGGTGATTATTTATTCACGTTTGGAAGCCACCAGGATCTAAAATATGTCTGTTTCTTGAAAATGTTGGGCTTGATTAACTATCTCCAAAGCTTTCCAGAAAAAGTAAGGTTGCGCCTTACTTTGATAAGCAGTTTAAACTGCCTTAAGCTGGTGATTACAAATACTTACTTCCTCTCTATCTTTACATTTGAGAAAAATACACAAAAGATTGTGTTTCCAAGATGCATTTTTCTTTTTTTGCTTAAATAACATTTTTAATGAAATTGCTCAATATTTGGATGGTATTACGGCAACCAGGAAAATAGACTGTCAACACTTCATGTACTGCAATGGGAACTCCATTTTTTTTTTTCCCAGGTGTCAACAGTGCCAGAATTTGGCCGTATAGTGATTTATACTACCAGCCTTCGTGTGGTGAGAACCACTTTTGAAAGATGTGAATTGGTTAGAAAGATCTTCCAAAATCACAGAGTTAAATTTGAAGAAAAAAACATTGCTCTGAACAGCGATTATGGAAAAGAACTAGATGAGAGATGCAGGAGGGTGTGTGAAGTTCCCTCCCTCCCTGTTGTGTTTATTGACGGCCATTATCTTGGGGTAAGTAAAGCATGAGCCTATGAAGTCTGTAAGAACAGATGAAAATTGTTATGTTTTTATGAAATTGTTTGCAATGCTGGAGTGCTGGGAACAGTCAAAGACAGAAGTCCCTTTGTGTGTACTCATCCACACTGGTAGGTTTGATGTAAAGACACAACAGACAGCTGGGGAGAGGCTTTCAGGAGGGGAGTAAGATGCAGTAAAGCAATCTAAGCAATACTGTGTTTCTTGGAAAATAGTTTATCTTTGTAGTCGAAACCATGAAAATCTAGAGAAATATATATATATTTTTTTCCTCATGAGAACCTGTGTGTATGATTGACCCAGCAAAATTAACACACATAGCATAAACCTGTCATTTGGTCATATCTGTGTTGAATATGAGACTGTTTAACAGCTCAGGGCTTAAGACCTTAAACATGCATTGAATTTTATATCATGTAGTCTGTATCAGGCAACTGTAATCAATTGAACATAGTTTTAGGTACAGAATTGGTTAATACTTAAAATCTAGCACTAAAAGAAAGAGAAAAACAGCCCAGATCTGCTCTGTTGCAAGACATAAATCTGAGTGGAAAACTATAATACAAATTTGTCCTTTGGTACTCTGGGCCTAAAAATGCACCTTTTCATTAGGGCAAGCCTGTGGTTTAGAAATGTGTCTCTCAGCAACTGAAAAATCAGAGTTTAAAAGCAAAAAAATCTGGGAAGTGACAAAATAGCTTGGGAGCTCAGAAAAGGTATTTGTCTCAAGTGGTAAAGAACTAGCAATTAGCACCAAGAGCGAGACCGTGATTTGTGGATGTAAACTGTATTTAAACACAGCAGGGTTACTGTGTTGGTATTGCTTAACGCTTTCATTTTTATAAAAGATTTAAGTAACAAAATAAAATGCAATCAACAAATACTACATAATTGATGCTGGGGCTGCAAAAGCACTCAAGCATGCTTTCTCTCCTTTCCTCCCCTTCCCTTCCCGGCATGGGTGGGACTCTGCCAAGCTCTCCATGCTCTGCTTGAGGCAGGTTTCTCCAAGTAGTACACTTCACCAGATAACTGTTGTACCTGCAGAATGGGCTATGTGCAGAGTATTAACAGACAGAGAATTTTAGTTCACAGTAGAAAGAGCTTTTATTAAAGCCCTGAGACAGAGAGCTCTCCGGCCAGCCAGGAACAGAAGTGCTTCTTTGAAGAGCAGCTTAAAATTCACCACAATTCAGACTAAGATTTGCTCACCTAACTGGCACATTAAAAATAAAAAAAGAACAAAAGTGAGTTATGACCAAGTCCAAGAAAATCTCACTGTGATCAGTTTGTCAAAAGAAATCAGTTAAAATACTGAAATGTATTGAATAAATTATTTGCTCATCTCAAGCTGATGCCTGATTACAGTCATTATGGTATGATGAATGGCCCATTAATTCACTGTTACTTTTTTTTTGAGAAGATCATGGGAAATTTGTCTTTTAACAGATGAGCAACAGTGTAACAAGCAATATAATCTTGTTAAAACTATTTAATTATTTTATGAGATATTTTACAGAAATGTAGAAAGGAAGGAAAGTGAATTAGGAAGCTAGCTGTCTGTGGGAGAGGCATATCTAGCAGTCAAACTACCTGCTGACACCAGTGGGTAAAAAATGCAGAAAGAATTTGGTGTTCTGGTCTACTGACATTTATTATAGCATGGAAACTCCATTTATGTTGTTGAAGACAAGAAAAAGTATCTGTTGATCCATTCAAAAAAAAAAAAAAAAACAAAATAGGACAAAATCAAATCATTGAGTAAGAGAAGTAAGTTGGGGGGCAGTTTGCATATCAGGAAGGTTACAAACATTTAACCAGTCTTTCAGGATTTGGCAACGACGCTATCACTCCCCAGCTACTTCACTACCTCATGGACGTGACACCTTAAGAAGATGACACGTCAGGGACTGACAGGGCAGCAGGTTGGCTGCATCCTGCACTGGGCTTATGTTTCAGCAAAACGTGATTGAGAGCTAATGCAGAATATGTTCTCGTTGGTAACAGTGGACATTTCTATAATGCCTTTTATGATAATTATCTTCTGATATGCAAGCACAACACAGAAATCCAGAAGCCTGGTATGTCAGTAAATTAATCATGCAATATTCTCTCTCTCTCTCTCTCTCTTTTTAATTTCGAGTATTTATTTCCTGGCAAATCCCTCCATAAAGGAGATTGCATGTAGCAATACCAAAGAGAATCTATATTGAGCCAGGCACTGTTCAATGAGTCATAAGGCTAAAAAAAACCACCCTAATTAAAATGTGAACATTTTGAAAGGGGACAAGATTGTTTTTAATGAGATAAATGTAACAAAAACACCAGAACACAGCATATGTGTATGTGACAAAGTACACAGCATTCGAGTCACTCAGAAATCCTGACAGGGTTGCTAGAGTACTGCAAGCTGCATGGATAAATCTTCACAATACTGTGGAATTTATCATTGCCTACATGGGGAGAATAAGACAAATCAGCTACTTGGGCAGAAGCAATAGAAAAATCATATTTAGTCCCTGTCAAATAAAGTCCTGCATGCTGCAGTACAGCAGGTTTTTTAATCTTCTCATTTTCTCCGGATTGAATCATTGTATTCCTTGACACATGCTGTCTAAACATCAGCCTTTCAGGAAATTGCAGGTTCTTTCTGCAGCATGCTCTTTACCATCTGATCCAATGCTCCCCCTCTGCCGCCTTTTCACCTGAGGCAATCTCCATCTGAAATGGAATTATGCCATCTGCTGGGGTGCCAAGGCAGAATAAAAAATGATTTCCAGAAAGGAACGCAGAAAAAAACCTGGACCGTTCTTTTACTCTTTCACAAAGGCACCCAGGATTGCTGGAGATTTATGTTATGTAGAAGCCCACCGTGCTGGAAAAGAGATGCAGATAAAAAGACAAATAGAGTCATCCCTAATATACATATTAGCTCACTGCATTATTGTTTCAAAATAGATTTAATTTTGTTTATTTATCACTTTAAATATGTCAGCTGCCATTCAAACCTACTTGAAACATTTTCAAACATGTACATTTAATTTTTTTTTGTGAAGAAACATCTTCCTGCTTAGTTTTCCCAGCTGTAATGAATTTACAATGGCATTAGATTTACAGTCAAAATATTTTCACTCATTGGTTATGACTTTTTCCTAAGAATGATGAAGCTATTTTTGTAATTGACTTTAGAAATACCTGTGTAAGGTATATTTTGTTATGCAAATATTAACAGTTTCCTTTTCACTTCTTTCCAGTGGTCATTTATGATTAGTTGCTCTCAATTGCCTCATTGTTTTGCTAGAGTAAGCACGTTTTCCTGACTTTCACTTGATGGGGTAGACGTGAATGGCTCTGTGACAGTAAAGCCATGATGTAATTATTGCATTCAGTCACCTGCCTCCTCTGTTTTGCAGTTTAACATTTCAGGAACAGCAGGGTTTAATTGCATGTCCTCTTAATAAGAAATCTGATAGCTCTTTGCATATCATATCTAATGTTTCTGGGGGTTATACTATGCTGCAGTCACACTTTTCTCAGTTTATCGGAGATTTCCAGGCATTTAATCACATTCCATACATGTCCACAGGGGATATTGGGTTCATCCATTCCCTACAAACCCTCTTCTCTCCCACATTGGTCAGGGTTTGTTCCCAGCCCACCCTCATTTAACATTTCAGTTCTGTGTTAATTTTTTTCTGCATGTAAGGAATGATGTAGAAGAGAGGTTGCATCCCCAAATCAGCAGGCATTCTAGTACAGCCAAATGCAGAGCCATACATCTAGGTGCAGTCCTTGATGAAGAATTACATCATGAAAATGGTAATGGATTACATTCATGATGGATGAGCAACAAGCTGGTTTAATGACCAGACGGAGCTGGGGCAGTAGGAAATTTACTGGACTTGTCCTAGTTCTGCAATTAGTGGGACCAGATCTGAAATATGGTGCTAATTACTGGATATTCTCAAGGGGAAAATTGGGCAAATATTTTGAAGAATAAAAATGGTCTAGAAAACCTGTTGAGCAACTTAGCAAAGCCTGTAGCATTAGCTTGTCAAAAGAAAGCTTCTGCACCAAGGCAGAGAGCTATTTAAGAGCTATTAAGCTATTTAAGCTGGCAGATAAAGCATTAACAGGCTGGTGCTTCGAACCTTTGGCTGGTTAACAAAACTGAAAGGTCACTTCTTTCTGCTAAATGTTATGGCCACTGTCAGTCATGCTCCTGACGTTCGTCTCTGGAGGGACAGACCCTTAACTGTTTTGGGGACTGTGTACAACCTAAGAATAAAAAGAAAGGCGTCACTTTCTGGTCTGGAAGCAGATATTGGACATATTTAACAGCTGCTTTAATTACTCTATTAATTACAGGCACTGTGCATTAAGATTCACAGATCCAAAGGGTAGATTAACCTCTGCAAAGTATCTTTTATTCAAATTTCACTTGAGGCAGACATTAATCACAAAAGACATACTGAAACACTGAAAAACGTTGATAGCCTTTTGGAAGTTTGGTTTTTAATTTTAAAGCCATAGTAATGAGACGTTCCATTTTGGAAATAACACAGCTAGCTGATGAATGTCATCTGAAATATAAATCCTTTGAAATATCAGTCTGTAATTGGAAACCTGTCAGACTTTTAATTATACGGCTGCAAAAGCCAGTCAGCACTATAGTACAGTACCATTGTACACAGAGCAGAAGTCACAGGAATGCTTTTTACCAGCTGTTGCTGCAGAGAACAGATCCCTGCCTAAACAAGGGCAAATCAGAGTTTGTCCAGATTAGGGAATTTGCAGTGCTGCAATTAAATCAATAAAGCTGCAAATCCTTAATATTTCTGCCTTGCAATGGAAGTGCAAGTTCTGTCTTAAGCCACTGCAGTGTGTTCAAGCTTGGAGCTAAAACTCTGTGGGTCTTCTTGGCAAACTCTTGCTTTGCTGTGCCAGTCACTCGTGTTGCCCATTCTGTGTGGAAACAGAGAAAGCTTAGAGGACATGTGTGAAGGAGGCTGGCTGGCTGCTGAAAGCTTCTCTGCTGGGGACACAGAGGGCCGTGATAAATATGTTGAAGCTTGTACGCTCTGCGTCCATGATATACAATAGATTTCAATTGAGGAAGATTCAGCACAAGCAATGCCAGCTGATCTGAGTCTCCTGTCATCTTCCATGTAATTAACCACAAATAATTACCTCGTAGATCCTTTTTTTCTAGTTTTTTTCTTTTCATTACCTTGTAGATCCTTTTTTCTTTTTTCTTTTTTCTTTTTTAAATCTCTTTGAAAATGTAGCACTGAAAAGTAGCATTCATTGCAGAAATGGCACTCACATCCACTAAAACATTAATATTTTGCTTTTTAACAGAAATGCAATGCTGTGATTACAAACGTCTCTGAATAAGAGACAATGACAATGGTAAAGAAGTCAGCAAGGGAATTATTTAGTGTATCATCACACACAGAATCAAAAGTGCTTTTCTTTGTACAAAGCCACAGCAAAAAGTCTTTGCACAGGGAATATTAGGGTGTCATGCAAAATCCCTTGCAACATTTCTGCGCCCCTTGGCTGGTTTCTGGGCTACAGATTGAAGTGGTTCAGTACACTGTGCTCAGCTATTGGCAGAGCTGCTGGCCTCCTCCCTGCTCCTGCTCTGCACCTTGATAGAAGCCCCATCTGAAAATTAGCCGGAGGCATGTGCTGGGACCCTGGCCCTGCAGGTGCCCTGGCTTCCTGCTCTGGGGCTGCTCCTGTGGCCACGGCTTTCCAAGACAAAAAAAAAAAGTGATACTGGAAGGATGATGCAGCATGGGAAGTCCCCAGCAAGGCAATAGGAATAGTTTGACACCAGCATGTACGTTACTGACCCATATGCTCCCCAGTAGCTTTTCCTGCACCTCCTAGTGACGGGGAGAGCAATGCTGGTAAGGAGCAGGGGCTGAGAGCCCCTCAGGGCCCTGCAGATGACCAAGGGCAGCTCAAAGTAAAGGCAAGTCTTGGCTGTCTGTCAGCATTCCACCTCAAGCATCCCACCATACCTCCCAGCTCATGTGGGATTCACCAAAGATTTTAGCAGTCTGGGCATTAAGGGACTGGAAATATGGGGCAATGTGACGGCATGAACCCACCACTTGTGGCCAATCTCCCTTAAAAGTGAGTAAGCACAAGACAGTGGAGAAGTGGGAATTTAGTCTTATCTGAGCTATGCTGCAAGCTGGCTTCATGAATGTGCAATTCCCTCTGTCTGTGCCTCAGTTTCCCCACCGTTTGTCAGTTTGTCATGGTTTTGGCTGAGACAGAGTTAATTTTCTTCATAGAGGCTCACACAATGCTGTGTTTTGGATTTTTGATGAAAATAGTGGCAATGATTTTGGTTGTTGCAGAGCAGTGTTT
>VXAL01019607.1:275643-288738 GCA_013399475.1 Chauna torquata | reverse complement strand
CGTGATGAGCCCAGCTTTCCTGGCAGTGGCTGAACACCTGCCTGCCCATGGGAAGCAGTGAATGAATTCCTTGTTGTGCTTTGCTTGCGTGCGCTGCTTTTCTTTCCCTAGTAACCTGTCTTTATCTTAGCCCATGAGTTCTCGCACTTTTACCTTTCTGATTCTCTCCCCATCCCACCTGGGGAGAGTGAGCGAGCGGCTGTGTGGCACTGAGCCGCCTGCCAGGGCTAAACCACAACACAGTTTCTTCTGAATCACTGATTAAAAGTGTTTGTAAGTGTTTGGTAATATTTAGTATTCAGTATACTTGGTTATATAACTGGAGCGTAAGCATTCAGATATAGCCCTCTAATTACAGAGGGAAAAGAAATTAAATTGATTAAAGGAAAGGGAAAAAGAATTTTACATCATCTTTGACACTTTCATTTTGTCTGCAAAAATCTCTCAGCGTTTACTTTCAGAAGGAAAAAAGAACAACTTCAGCGCTGCCTTGGATCAGATCACAGAACCCCTCAGAGGCCTAATGTACTCAGACTAAATTCTTATTTTTCATTGTTGTGTCTGACTTCAGTGTTGTTATGGTATTTTCATTACCCTTTTTCTCTTTTTGTTATACATTAGGCATATTATATCTTAATTCAATGCTCAGCTGCTAGAATACTTGAAATACAATTTCTTCCTCTCATTTAGCTGCATTCTCTGATGTGTTGTATATTTATATAATTGTAATTTTCGACATAGTAACTAGACATTTTTTATTCTGTCAGGAAATATAACCTGTATCACAAAGTGAACACAACCAGAGTTTCCAAGCTGTGTCACCTTTTATGAAGGGCAAATGCAATATGGTACTTGGTAACTAATCTCAGACTGCGATTAGATTCTTGTCTGCTTCTAGCTTTCCTAAGGTTGACCTAATTACAGAATACTTAATGTGAGTCGAATTTGTCCTCAGCCTGTTTAAATTTTCAAGACTGAATCTTCTAATCACCTCTTGCTTTTCATGCTAAACTGGTTGACCTTTTTCTTCTTATTATTAATAGGGTGCTGAGAAAATTTTGCTAATGAATGAGTCTGGAGAACTGCAGGATCTCTTAACCAAAATTGAGGTAATTGTATTTCTGCAAATAATCATAGGGAACATACATTGAATATTTGCAGTTGAGAACATTTTTCTTAACTGATTCCTTTTTTTCTGTTATAAACTGATGATCCCAAATGCTGCTTTGGTTTTGCTGTTTGAATGAATGATATCACAGTGTCACAGCCCATTAAGCTTGAGAAAATGTGGTGATAATATTAAACCCAAATGCCCACTTCTATTTTCTCTTATTTTGCCACAGCAGGAAAGTCAGGTAATTTTAACTTTCCCATAACTTTTGACATAATTTTTGGTATTTAACCTTCACCATACCCTAGAGGAGTAGGGCCTCTTGTGTGGATGCTGACCCTCTTTCTGTGGACTGCAGTGAACATGCTGAGAACCTGCACATCTCCTGCATTCTGGTTAGACCTGAAGATGGACATCTAAAAAATATGGGCAAATGCTGAAAATTTTCAATCATACCAATTTAGACAAAATTACACAGACCTCACGTTACAGGTTTTTATGCCTTTCTCCAGCTCTTAGTTTGCCTTGTTAGTTCAAGTACTTTGGGGCATGTTTGTCTTTAGTTATGAACAATTGATGCACTCTCCCTGAGGACTCTTGTAGTTCGGGACTGCTCCAACTGCTCTGCTGTAAGCTAGGATATCCACTGGTTATCACTTTTTCTGCTGATCTTGTGATATTGGCTGCTCAAGGCATTTTCTGTCTTCCTTTGGATATCCTGCAATGATAAACACTTTGTGGAGACATCAGTCATAATGTCTGGGTTATATGGATAGCTGTGGGAAAGGAACGATTTGCAATTTATAATCTAGTTGTCTTGAAATCAAAGATTTCAAATTAAGATAACCAAATTAAGATAACACATAGACTTAAGAAGTATGTAATTTCCACATTAAAAATAGATAACTTGGATATGACATTTGTAAAAGACAATGATGAAAGAGTAAAAGAAAGCTGTATCTAGTTTATTTAGCCCCAAGATTACATTTACAAAAGGATTTACTTTCCCTGCATTTAACCAAACTACATCATACACTTCCCTAACATGCTTTCAATAGCTCTTTGTATACAATGCATCTTATGTTGAGCTTATCACAAAAAGAGAGTCACTTTTTTCCTTTTTTGCGAAGCATGCCGATTTCTTATAGCCAGTTTCTTTCCTGAACTTATAGCCAGTTTCTTTTCTGAACTCCTTCAAAAGTTACAGTCAGGTTGAGCCCAAGGATTGTTCATCTTTGTCTTATTCAAGAGTTAGATTGGACACTATCCAGCAAATTATGGACTGCCTCATCTCTTTGGAGATATAAATGTCCCTTTGCAGTGCAGGAGCTACCTTCTGCATTTGTTTGGCCTGTTCCTTAACTCAGCAAAACTTTCCTTGCCTTATCACTCAGTGTATGTATTTTTGTATGAAATGAAGAAGAACCTGCTGGCCATATTGAATAGCTAACCAGAAACTATTAAACAAATGAATACATATAATTAATACATGCAGCATTATCGTTGTCTGACAGATACAAAAGCTAGTACATTTCCCCAACATTTTTCATTAGTTTGGAATAAATGTCCACATATATGGCCATCAGGGGTCCTATAACTTTAGTACCTAACCCAATGTGTGTGTTAATTTTGGGACAGAAAGTACATCTAAAAGACAAACACCAGGCTACAGCAGACTATGATAACTGCTCACTGAATACAACCACTGTTTTGAATACTTTTTTTATTACAAAAATGCTTTTGCTACAGTTACAAGGGACAATGTTTCTTCATTACTGAAGATGCAGAGAGTAGTTACACAAACTATCTTCTGTTCAGGAGGGAAATGGTGACTGTTCAACCAACTAAACTAAAACAACTTTACATTGTTTTTCTCCCAGCTGTCTTAGCTTTCTACATGGAAAGGCAGTTATATAAGCATAGCAAGTAATAATGAATTTAATGATTAAAATACTATTCTCTTAAAATTTTGAGATTAATTTCAATAATGTCCAATGAAGTAAACTGCCATCTTAAATTATGGACACTTAATATCTTAAGATATGGACACTCCTGAGATAGAAGAGAATGATAATTTTACATTATGTATTTCCAAACATTGTCCCTGGAGAAGTTAAAAGTAAAAGGAGTTGTTTGCCCAGTGAAGAAGAATGGCAAATTCATGAACTACAGGACAAAAAAAAAAAAAAAAAAATTGATACTATTACACGTCTGCATTTCTAGTTGGTTTGTCCCCCATAAAAATTTCCAATATAACTTTGATCTTTGTTTGACAGATGTATATATTGCGTAATTTATTAGTCATGCTATGTCTTCTGCTTACCTGTAAGGATAAGCTAATAAACCTATCAAACATACGGCAGGAATGCTTGACGGAAGTGTTTTGCAGATCTATTGTGAACAAAATCTGCTGTCTTAGAGAAATTTGCACTACAACTGCTGTGCACCAGCCCAAACACTATTGTATCAACAGTACTAGCAAGTGAAATTGGTAGGAAGCTACTTCTACATTACAGTAAAGTTTCAGAGCAGAAAGATACACCAACATGGCAGCAGCAGCAGCAAGACTGGTGCATCACCTGCAACATACCTCTGTGAGTGCCTATATTATCCTCACCACAACAACTCACTAGCCCTGCTGGGGCACACTGTGTACTTTGGAGAAATCTGAATTTCGCCATGTCAGACCCATGTAAGAATATGTTTTTGTAGATTATGCTTCCATGAGTCAGATTTTCTGTCTGCTACATCAAACTGACATGGACTTCGAGGCAGCTGAAATGACCTACATCATCTAAGACTCTTTCCCTTCTCATTATGCTCTACACTTTTTGCATGTTCATCTGAGTTGTCAATAGATGAATGCTGTTTCTAGCAGTTTTGCAACAATCTCTTCAGTTTTCTCAATGAAGCTAAAAGAAGGGCTATGTTAACTCTACATACTTTAGTATATTCTGGTAATAATTGTTGACTAGTATTTTCAGTGGTGTATAATTCCTCAGAGTTACAGTAGCAGGAATTGTATGGATTACTCTTCTTCCTATGTAAATAAGTCTATAAAGTCTTTACTCAATAGTATACTGTTAAAACCATGTATCTGTGCTGTGGTAAGCACCCAACATGGTGTACCTTTCATTTATCTGATTCAGAACTTTAAAGCAATCATTAAATATATTAGCAGTATTTTCAGCAAGTGTAACTTAAAATTATCTTCAAAATCTCTTCCTATGTTTTCCATCATCTTTAATCCAACAAAAAGTAGAGTAAAAAATACTGTACTACTCAGGAATTAGGACAATTGAGGGAGCCCAAGCCTTGCTTGCAGCAGTTTTCTCCAGGTCTAACTGCTGAATATTGATGATCTTTCTTTTTTCCACTTAAAGCTTCAGCATTCTACACCCATAAATTTGAATACACTGCTTACTTCCGAAAGCACTCCTTATCAGAAGCTACGAATTGCTTTTTTGATATGATCAGCTCTAACTGTAATAGGAACACCATGTTCAGCATGAGCATGCAAACAATAAAATTCATGATGTCAACATACAACATAGAAAATATAACATCAACATAAATCATCTGGAGTTTACAATCAATCAGTTGCAATACCTACTAAAATTGATCTAGACCTAAGACTACATCAAAGTAAAATATGCAAGCTATCATTTAGCTAGGTATTTTGGGAACACAGGCTACTGAGGTATGATGTGACTGATGAACCTGCAATGAGCCTCTCTAACCATTGCATGTGGGTCTGTACAAAGGAAAAGGCAGACATATTGGTCTTATGTGGTTGGTATGCTTTGGGATGGGGAGGTGAATGTTTCTCAAGATGGGAACCAGAATGTGTTTCTGGGAAGCTGTCCTGGAGCCCTCTTTGTCCTAGAGCTTATGGTGGTTGGTGAAGTAACATTTTGATCTTTCTCACTTTCTTCTTTGAGCAGAGAGTCCAGCACCCTCACGAGTGCCCCTCTTGTGGGGGCTTTGGTTTCCTTCCGTGCTCAGTGTGCCATGGGAGCAAGATGTCTGTGTTTCGGAACTGCTTTACGGACTCATTCAAAGCCCTCAAATGTACCGCTTGCAACGAGAATGGGCTACAGCGCTGCAGGAGCTGTGCAGGCTAAGAATGACGTCTCCACATGTGCAACCTCATTTTATCATACTGCAGCAGTTTGTAATATGATTTTTTAAAATTAATCTGTTTATCTAATTCAATCAATAAAAATCCATTTATAGTATACTTCTGCTGGATTGATCATTAGAGCCGTTTAAACCTGTCACTGACCATATCATGAATTCTGAAGTGTATGTTTCTACTTTCTTTATAGATAGATTTGTTGTATATTGAATTTAATGTATTTATCAGCCATTTGGGCATGACGTCTTCCCTTTTTCTGTACAGAATCATCAGCAATATCAACCAAGAGAGAACAGAAGATAGCTTTATAAATTGCATAGAAATTTCTGCTGTTCAGTTTGGGAACATTTATGGTTCAAGGGCTGGCCTGGTGTGTTTAGGGCATTTCTTCTCTCCAGGAGGGTGACTGGTCTATGCACAGACAAGTCCAGCATTGCATACACCTTTATTGTTTTTTGGTGGGCTTCCCCAACAGGAGCACAAGAGGATTAGTCAGTGGTTAGTCTGAATGCAGTGTGGGCTCTCCACTTTGGGTATATTCCAGTTTTGAAGTTCATGAGCACTCATGCACTTCTTGAGGGTACCTTTTGACAGGGTACTTTAACAGACAACCTTCCTTCTGCTTGCATTGACTTTGCTCATCTTCCTTTACAGTATTTTGGGTACAGCACAGCAGTGATGTAAAGCAGTATACCTACAGCTGCACAAAGCATGGTTTGCAAAAACACTCTTCTGATGACCTTTATGTTTCCTGATACCTTATTTCCCTTATCTGAATCAACAGAAAACAGCCTTCAGCCTTTCTTCCACCTTCATTCCACTTGCTATATCTAGAGGTGGTGGTTGGTGCTAAAGGTTGGAGAAGTTGGACTAACTTGTCTTTTTGAACTTTTGAATATGAAGGACTTATGCGTATTCTATGAGCTATTAAATGTGCAGGCTTGAAAGTCTATAAGATCCTACTGCTCCTACAGCTTCTCCAGTGAGGCTCAGAGGGAGTGTCTGAATCTTCTGCATAACATGAGAGAGATTATATTTTCTACAGAGGTCATCCAGAAAGCATAGCAACACCACAGCTATAAAACTGAACTGCAGATGTGCTTAACTTATTGGTGTATGGGGAAGAAATAAAAAAATACAGTTCCCTTCTTGTGTTTATTACCACCCTGTAACGTTCATTTCTGGCTAATATTGCAGTTCGGACTGGTGTGATAGCGAATGAAATGTAGCATAAAACAGAATACTGGTGCTTAGAACCGTTGTTTCTGTTGCATGAAAACTGATTTTTTAAAGCTATTAGCATGCTATGGCTCTAGGGGGTGAGTGTATTCACAGTAGCAAATACCAAACTTCATATGGCATAAGCAAACATGTCCTTGAGGGAACTTACTTTTGAAGAAAATGCTAGTGTATTTGTGATTCTGTGATTCCACAGTCTTCATCCTGGAAAAGACATATTGCATGGTGAGGCAGTCCATATCACTGTTCTTCCACTGAAGCACTACTTGGTCAAATTATTATAACTGGTTGGAGTATGTTAAACATTTTCACTGAAACTAAATTCTTCATCAATCCGGAATAAGGGTTTGAAGCTGTTTTCCCCATCTCTCAGGTGATGAAAAAAATTCTTCTCTTGAGAGTGAGACGAATACACTAAATCCAATTTATTCCATGAATTAACCCCAGGGGTCATGCAAGAAACCTAGAGAGAGTCTCTATCCTAGCCTAGGCACTACCCATCTAACAGAGGTATTTCACTCCTACAAGNTGAAAGCAAAAGGTCCAGTTTTGTAGAATCTCTTTTTTTTTAAGAGGGTTTTTATGGGAAACTAGAAGATAATATAATAAAACAACAGGACAAGCAAGTAATGCTTATAAATAGAGTATTCCTCAGGCACTATCTATTTTTCAAGAAGCCTATGACAAATTTCCAGTACTGGAAAAGTTTTTTCTTCTGTCATTAGATCAATTACTAGCCTTTTCTCTCCAGCTATATTTTCCTTGTAACAGCCTGCAAGAAAAACAAAAATGATAATTTGTTGCAAGAGGATGTTTTTACTACATGGTTTGATGTTTTTGCTAGAGTTTTGGGTTTGGCTTCTGAGCTCACTCCAATGAGCCTAGAAGCACTGAAGTCAACGGAATGACAAGATGGCCAAGGCAAACCCAGGAGCCAGAAACAGTCAACAGCAAGAGCATCAGTTCAGAGGTATGACACTTTCTAGTGCAAGAGATGTGTTGGGTAGCTAGTAATATGACTTTTAAGCCAGTGTAAGAGCAGAGAAAGAATGCATTCCTGTTCTGATTTAAATCAGCATAGCATCTTTACTTCCAAGAAGTTAGCAGTGGTCTCCTCTGATATGACAAATAAGACCCAGCCACATCTTTGTACAGGAAATTTTCTATTTCAAAACACATCAGGCTTGTTTCCGGCCCTCTGCTACTCTGAGGTAAGGATCCAAGTAGATGTTCTGTGGCTGAGAGCTCAGCATATTAACATATATGAGAGCAAGTAACAGGGTAAGGTAATCCTTAGGCTGTCTGCTTTGCAAAACAATCTTTTTGATCCTGAGAAAGAGAAAGGTTTGGAGTTTTCAGTTCTGTAGCTTGAAGCATGCTTTCCAATGGGCTACACATCCCCCAGACTGATATGCTACATCCATCAGGTGGCCTGGCTTTACCAGGATTCACATCATAGGCCATGACATGATGTAACTCATCTGATTTTACTATAAAATTAATTTTTCGTCTCCCTTTTTCATGAGCTCTGGCTACTGTTTATTTCTATGAAAAAGAACTGAAAAACAGAAACGGAAATGCTGCAGGGAAATGGATTCCACGCCAGAACCATCTGAGATGTCATATTTTCAAAACTTTGTGGATAAACTAAGGCCTTTCCGCGGCAAAGACTCCTACTGACTGACAAAGAAATGTGTCATTTCAGGTACAAGCAACAAAGACTCTGTGACTATTGCTCTGGAGGTCATTTATGCCACCTAATTAATTGGGTAGACAAATAAGATGTTGCAGTATATATTGACCAACAGAATACACTCACTTTCCTGACTTCAGGACACTTTTGAAAGGAGAAATGTTTTGAACTAACTCTGCCTAGCTATGGAAACTTAAATAAAAAGGGTGTTTAGAAGAGAGGGGAAAACAAAACAGAACAAATCAGAAAATACTAGACTGCTGTGGATAACATTTTCTGTCTAATTTGTGGAATGAGAACAATCGTCCATTGTAAGGCAGAGAAAGAAGTATATGAGGACTACTTTCTACTACAAAATCTAATGCTGATGTGGTAGGGACTAGCAACTGAATTCATACCTAGCATGAGATCTCTGCAGAAGTCTGATACCTGTTCACCACCTATACACATTCACGCATGTGAGTTCAGACCCAGCTGAGGTGAACAAGTACCCTGAGAAATAATATATGTGAATTTTTGGTAACCAGACAATGATTTGGAGCTTCTTTTGGGCTTTCTTTTCTCCCTATTTACCTGAAGTTTGGCTTCAAGGCTACAATAGCAGGTTTTCCTCTACAAGCTTTGACCTACAATATTATTCATCCTGTTATTGATATTGAACTGATGAATTTTAAGAAAGGAATGAATGTCCTTTAAGCATTTGGCACTTTCCAAGTGAAAAGCCATGCCATACTGAAGAAACATATCGTATTGTAAATTTTCAACAGATGACTGCACAGAGCCAAATCTATACGCACTTTCATTTTATGTAGTCTCAAGATGGAATTTGAACATACGATTGGTCTTCTACTCTGTAGAAGATTTTACTTTTCATGAGAGTAGAGTGTAAGTAAATTTGTTACTATAAATAGATAGGAACACTTCAAGCAGGATTTTAAATCTCCTCACTTTTTTCTCTTTGCAATAACATTGAGATATTTCAGAGTGATACATTTCTCACTTGCACTGTTTAAGAGCCTAGGGTTTATCAATTTTATTTAATATTATACTATTTAACAAACGCTTTTGGTTTTGCTATGTTGGGGAGAAGCTTATTTTTTATTTTTTTATTTTTTTAACACACCAATGGGCATTCTTTTGCTGTGGGAAAAGAAACAGCTATTTTTAAATAAGAAATTGTGTTTCTTGGAATAGATTTACATTCAATCTCTTGTTTTTTTCTTGGTGTACTATTTGTGAAGATACATAAAAAAAGATAGACTCTTTTACTTGTCAGCAGCCTACTGTAACAAAATATTTTATGTTTATTCGTAATTAGGAGAGTTTCTGCTGGTGATGCTGCATGGACAAGCTTGGCCTTTTCATTCCTGTCTAAAAATATATCAGACATAGAGGTGACCTATGTTCCTATTTCTAAAGTTTGCTGATCCCAAACACAGTCCTCTCAAATTAATGAGAATTATTCTAGTGATTTAAACACTTGTTTGATTGGGTCTAGCCTATAATACCTTTACTAGTGAAGTATTGTGAAAAATTGACTTACCAAATTAACTCTATATAGTGCGTAGTATAAATATCTCTTTTAAAACAATGCAGTGTGCCTTGAAGCCCTCCAAGGTGTTCACTTTGTGAGTTAATTTGCTACAAGCAGGAATTCATAATTATGAACGAACAGAATCTGATAGGTCTTGAAACATGAGAAACTAGTTCTGTTCTGCTGTAAGTAAACTTGTATTTGAAGAAAACTTTCTACTTTTGACTTCAGCATCACATGAAAAAGCAAACAACAAATTCCTGAAAAGTCTGGGTTTTTATTAATGAAAATAAGAAATGAATTTTACTGAGTTGAATTTTACAACTTTCATGAGAAAATACATAGTTAGACACTTCGGTTACTTTTTCTAGCTATTGCCTTTGTATTATTGCATTAAATTTAATTTTATTCACTTAGCCTTAGATAATAATTTGACCACAAAAACATTCAGGAGGAAACATTTATGCCCTAAATAATTTAGGAAGGAGAAGAATTTAGATTGCTTAGCTTACTTTAAATAATTTAGAGATGATAGTAAAGGACATTGTAATCCAACAATAATTTGAAAAGTAGAAATTATTAGAAATAAATCTTTAATCCTATTTTTCTTCCTTCTTGCATTAATTTGGTTAGGGGTGATGAATCAGAATATAATTGCATTGGAAGAAAAAGGCTGTGAAAAAAACTTGCAGCTTAAGCTTCTTCTAGCTTATCAAGTCTACTTTGAAAAATTGCTTTAGAATGAGTTAAAAGATTTATGAAATCCAATAAGTTCTCTACTCAAGAAAAGCCACACTGCAATATGACGTATACTGCCTGCTTTGTGTCTCTCTTTGAGGCCTCCTAATTTTTCCTCTGATGGAAAGATCATCTTTTAGAAAGCACGTTTATTTAAANTTTCAGGGCAATGCCCTTCAATAGCTGCAAAAAGAGCTATATTTTCATATGGAGAAAAAAACCTGTTGTGATTTCTCAAAACAAGCAAGGATTATATAACCACTCAGAAGGGCTGACTGCAGTTGTTAGTTTTATTATTGATCATGATCTGTTCAAAACAGACAAATAATGATCAGTAGAAAATCATCAGAAGTCATCATTTAAATGTTAACATTCATACAATTACCACTTAAAAGCTGCTTGTTTATAGCACTGTATCCTGTGGATGCACTCTTGTCTGTCTGATATGGTAGAAATTCCTTTCTGATCTCAGTTCAGTTAAATTATGAATGAATAAGGATGACAAATCTACGAAACATTGTCTGAGTACTCTCCCTATTTTACTCTAGCTATAAGACAGCTGGAATCTGTCTTACCATTAAAGTTCATTTGTGCATTAATTTTCCCCATCCTATGACAACTGGGAATAGCACACAGTAGGAGAGAGATGTTATACTCCAACAAAATCCTCCAGACCTGTGGGATGACGTATTTATGCTAAAACTTGTGCATCAATAGAGCTGCACTGGCAACATGTGCTTTCTACTGCCTCAGAGGTCTAGTCAGACAGATAAGACATAAAATCAATATCTCAGCCTTCAAAGTTAAAGGACTCAGCAAAAATGTCTTTTTTTTAAATATAGACACAAAAGTAACAAGCAGTCATCATCATTACTCATGTATATGAGATATGGCAATCATTGTTTTTAGTATTATAAGAAAATCATGCTGTCTCTCATTGCAGGCTGATGGTAATATCTGGTAAGTTTTACTTATTATCATAATCACAGAAAAAAATACATGGATACTATCAAACAGTAGAACTATACATTTGAACATAAGTAGAATATAATTATTGTTATTCTATCCATCCTTTAAGATGTCAGCCATATTGACACAGAGAAATATATCAGAAAGTTTAGACTGTGGTCCTCTTCCTCAGTCTTTTGAGAGACCCATTAATGAGCTTTCTGCTGGATGCAGAGTTTCGCAACAGGCGTCCTTGCTATTTGATGGAGTCCTCTTGCAACATCCCCTGGCGATGCACACAGTGCACCCATATAGCTGGTGTTATGCTTCCTTTTTCCATGTCCCATGTACTTTTACCAGTTTAGAACACAATGAGCCTAAATTTGCCAGTCTTTTCTCACACTCCTAACTAAATATTCACATTCTGTGTCAAAGAAAAGTTAACAAAATTCTCTCCTCTTTTTATAGCCTCTATAGCTGATCTTCTAGCACATACTTTGTGAGCAGCATGGTTTAAAAAACCCTATAATATTTTTCTGCATTTATTCTCCACTCCTTTATCTGGCCTATGATGGTAATAAGTCTTTCTTATTGCAGCCAATGCCTCTTACAGAGCATCTAGTGCGCAGTAATGCCACATATGTCATACTGCACTTTACACATACCTTCAGACAACTCAGTATAGATACTCATTGTGTGATTTATAGCTTCAAGGTATAGCCACAAATCCTGTTATCCTGTCTTGGAGCTTTCCTACCACCTGTCTTTTTTGTGCTATAACTTATGGTCCAGAATACTTTGCTGTACCTTAACTTAATTTTACAGTTTGATCCCACATTCACCATCTTCTCTCTCTGCCAGTTTGTCCATCCTGTTTAATAGAGATAGTCTGTTCCACCCTGTTCTACTAAATCTTCAACTGGTGTCAGGCTTTGTCCTCCACTCATCCTGACAGCCACCTTGGGTGGGAGTATTAACCTCCTCTAGCCAACTGTCTTCATCCAATGTATACCTGCAGAGGAACGGCGTATAGCTAAAGTGATGAGCATATTTTCTTTTTCCTTTCCTTTCCTTTCCTTTCCTTTCCTTTCCTTTCCTTTCCTTTCCTTTCCTTTCCTTTCCTTTCCTTTCCTTTCCTTTCCTTTCCTTTCCTTTCCTTTCCTTTCCTTTCCTTCCCTTCCCTTCCCTTCCCTTTCCTTTCCTTTCCTTTCCTTTCCTTTCCTTTCCTTTCCTTTCCTTTCCTTTCCTTTCCTTTCCTTTCCTTTCCTTTCCTTTCCTTTCCTTTCCTTTCCTTTCCTTTCCTTTCCTTTCCTTTCCTTTCCNCCTTCCCTTCCCTTTCCCTTTCCCTTTCCCTTTCCCTTTCCCTTTCCTTTCTCTGTTTTCTTTTGCTTTCTCTTTCTTTTCTTTTCCCCCTTAACATCATGGTGAGATTTATTTTTACGAGATTTACTAAATCTCCAAAATGACTTTTTTCCCCAATACGGAATTTTGTATTGATAATAACAGAAATAATTACAAACTGATAAAGGAATTCTTGTCTGTGGATCTGAAAGTATTTCATAAACAGTGAAGATCATCACAGCAATTCTGAATGATAAGTCAGATTTAGCATCCCTGTTTTAGCATCCTGGCCTGCCTCAGAAACCATGAGGGAGAGAAAATTAATCTGAATCTCCAGGCTAAAGCAATCTTTG
>VXAL01019607.1:251597-262296 GCA_013399475.1 Chauna torquata | reverse complement strand
TCTCTTTCTCCTTCTCCTTCTCCTTCTCCTTCTCCTTCTCCTTCTCCTTCTCCTTCTCCTTCTCCTTCTCTTTCTTCTTCTTTCTCTTTCCTGTAGAATATTTACTTCTTTTTCTTCCAGTCATAACTTTCATCAGTCTGGGGAGACAGAGGCACACCAACTAGAGCTTGCCTGTCCTTTCTTAAAAAGCTGTACCTTTAGATGGAATTACTGAAGAAGTTCTACTGTTTGCACAAAAACCTTCAAGAATGTAAAGGCGTGCAAGTGCCTGGTGAGGCCTGGAATATTAAGATGTGCAGTAGAGAAACATAAAAGAAAGCTCAAGGTAAAACAAAATGAACAGCTAGATTGCTCTGCTTTGAAAGGTTTATTTTTACTTGACTAAAAACTTGTTCTTCTTAAAAGAGGAAAAAAAACCCAAACCAGTAACAGCCTGCTAATGTACACATAGCTTGAACAGTATTGCAAACAAGTCCTTCTATGGAGGCAAAAGCAAGATAAATTGCTCCTCTACATTAACAGATCCTACCTAATTTTCGAACTCCTTTCCCTTTCCCTCTCTTCTTCTTTTTCTTTTTTCTTTTTTCCCCTTTCTTTTGAGTATGCATCTTGGGCTTTTATTTTAAAAAGTTTTGAGGAATTAAGCTTACCAGCTTACCTATATTTAGCTGCAACCAGTTACTTTCCAACTGGGATACTGTTGAGCCTAAGTACTGACTTAACCCACTAGGTACATGCTCACAACCTGGCAAAGAAAGGTCATTCCCCTAGGAGATGGGCTGGGCTGCTGAGAGCTACTAAACCCATGTGTATCTTCTCGTAAGTGGTGCAGGAATAAAACTGTTTTCCCACCCCTCAGCTTACAGTTGTGCTGGTCTGTGGTTCTATGGAACGATGAACATGATCTCTGCAGTGTATGGATTATGGCAGGGTGAGTTCACTGTGCATTTGCAACACCTTGAAGCTCAGAACTGATTTCTCTGATGAAATCAGTCCCTTCAGTAATGCTGTGGGATGTTTGTCACCTTTGAAGTCATGGAAGATAGGAGAGAATCAGGACAACCTATGTGAACTTTAGAAACCTCTAGCTGTAGAGGGAATATTTAAAGCACTTACTATGCTGTATTATTTCTGATGCCTGATTGATACTCTCCTTCTTGTCCGTTTCACTTCCTTTTTCTTTCTGTCCCCTTCCCTCTACTGCATCCTGAGGGATCTGTGTTGAGTTTTCAGGAGAGGTTTTCTCATGCTGTGTGGAATCATGCTCTATCTTAAATAGGAGATATTCATGAAAGGAAACACCCAGAGGTTACTGAGAAGCTTTACCACAACCCCAGACAGAACTTCCTTAGTATTAGAATTAGCACAGTGGCTAAGTAAAATATGCTAAGTAACTGTGTAACTGAATGCCCTAGATTTTCCACCAGATTAACAGTTGGAGTGTAACAAGTATACATGTATTCCCAGAGATGGTAAAGTCGGTATCTGTAAAAAGTTCCTCCTAGACCTTCCCTTCACAGGACAACAAACATTTCACTAGAACACATTTCAACAAATAACAACAATAATCAAAACAAACAAACAAAGAAATGAAAACAAACAAACAAAAACAAAGACATACAAAAACCCCAACATAATTATACCTATATCACCTATATCTATAGCTTTTTTGCTTGTCTCAGAAACTGATAATTAAGACTTGATTGAACGGATCAAGTACAGAGAAAATTCCTTGTCACCCTTGTGGGACAAAACCCTCAGAGCTAACAGAAGAGATGGCGAGCAGAAATGTTGATAACTAGAAGCGTGAGCAAGTACAGCAGGAGCTAATAAGCCAGCCTCCTACATGCGGGATCTGTTTGATATCACAAACCTCTGTGAGTTCATAGGTGCACCATTGGGTGATGCTGGAACAAAACACTTCACTACCCTTAGCTGGGGGAATCCTTTGGGAACCTGCATCAAAAGAGTCTACTGTTGAAAGAGTGTGTTGCTCAGAAATTGTACAAAGCTTTGTTATTTATTTCTTGTGCATGTTTTTTTTCTTTGCCTTTGTGGTTGTCACACTAATTTTTTTTTTTTTCCTATAGGTCTAAGCTTCTTTTGAGCTTCCTTGCTGTCCTTGGGGACAGCAGTCTACCAGGACTTGGATGGAGAACACTTACAGCAAGGACTAGGACTGATTTGAGCCTTCTAGTAACGTCCTGGTCTAGGAAACTGCCTGCTCTCTCACATGTGAAATAGATCCTGGGGTCTTCTGTTAAAGCCAAACTCCACAGAAAGATGAACACGAAGTTATTTTCATTAATAATTGCATGTAAAAGCAAAACATTGGTAGAGATGTTTTATTTTGCCTGACCAAGGTATCTCCTAGTTGATTCATGCTATGATTTGGAGGCACTTAGAAGTCTTACTTTGGGATATAATCTATTCTCTTTTTCAGTCTGGCCTCTTGAAGTTTAATAGTGGAGAAACAATCATCCTTTAACTTATCTGTAAACTGCCAGGACTTATCAGGCAGAAAAATACTTGCCCGTTCTATGGAGTTCCAGCTGTTGACCTTACTTTAGTGTTAGATGAGTTAGTGGCTATGTACTAGCTTAAGCTCTATTAAGCAGGAATTTTCTCTTGTCTGCTTTGATTATTTTGTGGTTTTATTTACTTTCTTATTAATTTTATTTTACAGATTTTCTTTCTAGAATCTGTAAAATACAGGTTTCATTGATTTCTATGCAAAATTCCCATTTAACCAGTACTCCAGGTTATTTTCTCTGGTGGGGCGAGGAAGTGAAAAATTGTCAGTTACTTTTCCTTGATGATTGATTTACCAATTTTTCATGAGTAACAAGGAAATATTAATTTTGACATAAAATCTATTTTATATTGAAAATACACAGTCTTTTGAATTAGAAGTTTAATTTAGCACTTTTTATGTGCACCTACATGATCCTCTTACCTTTACAGCTTTCAAAATGTAAAGGTTATTTTGAAATGAAAATCTTCTAAATCTGGTAAGAAAATGTTCACTAGTGATAAGGGTGTTGAAATGTATGGAGGTCAATAAAAACAGGAAATATTTGGAAAGATGGGTGATTCGTTTTTATACTGTTGCTTTTTATTCTTACTGTGAAGAATAATACATTTTTACAAAGTAGATTTTGAGACAACATTGTTAATATATATGTTTTTATTGTTTCAGCTTTGACAAAGGTGTTTTCATCACTTTCTTATCTGTTTTCAGTACTCATCTCTTGATATAAACTTGCCGAAGCAAACAGATGTCCTATCTAATGTTGGTATTTGGGTAAAGCTCTGCTGAAGCAGTTTCAGCAGATGGAGCTAGTGTGCTTCTAATCTTCGGCAGCTGTGCCTACCATCAAAAAGATGAGCACAAAAGTACACAGGACTGTGGTTAGGGATCTATCAGGGTCAGTGGTGAAGACTTTCTTTTGGCTTAATGGAAAAGTAGCAAACTTAAGTGGGAATTAATTATCAAGCACTGATGGATATGAAGAGCACAGCTGTGTGATTCAGACATGTGCCATAGCATGGCAAAAATCTGAGCAGCATGTTAAATATTGTAGTTGTCTCCCAAGTTTTTATGATATCCTGCAATTGCATAGTTGCTCTCACACAGTAATACACTATGCTCGTAAAGTGACATTAAATATTAAAGGATTCAGAAAACACGTGGCTGATTGTTTAGGTCTTATTGGACACTCTGGTCATATTGGACTACGGTAAGCATGGAGATGTCTCTGTGGAGCTGCAGCCAATTACTTCAACCCTGAACTGACCTGAAGAATAGATTTCAATTATATTCAGTGACAAGGGCTTTGTATAGTCATTGACATTTACAGAGATGTTAAAGTAGGAAGATGCTAGAAACAGCCCTCTTTGCAGCAAAATAGTAATAAGACACCTGTCAGTTAGTAAAAATTAAGCCTGTTCTCCACTTTTTAAACCATGAATTTCCACACTTAAATAGAAGTGTCCAGCTCCAAAGGTACCTCCAATGTCCCCAGCAGTCAGGACACAGATTGCAGTGAGAGCTTATCCACAGTTCATGTTCACACTAACACTTTCTCCTTTTTCTCTAAGCTATTTCAGACGGTCCTTTCCTGCAGGGTTGTTCCTGTTACAGCAGCTCTTACTGAATGAAGCCCATAGCTATCAAAAAGGTTAGGAGGAAAGTACAGGTTCTTTGACATAATGCACAGGGCCCAATCTGAAGTATGTAGCACCTCTAACCCAGGCTGAACCTGCCACTGCTTCCTGTGCAGAAGGCCATGAGCCACACTGGTAAGTGAATGTGAGGAAGACAAAAGACCTACACAGCAGAGCTGTCCTTACCACGGCAATCTCTCTGGCTTCAGTTCTCAAGGCCAACAGTTATCATTCAATATCCTAACAAATGCAGAAGGTGGGAGCCTCTCCTAAAACTCTGCTTTAACATAGTGCTGGAGGCCAATAACAGATGAAAGAAAACGCTCAGAGCTGTCAGACAACTTGCAGTTGTCCTGCCCTGGGTAGATCACTCAGTGACTCAGTGACTTGGGATTTAATTTGCATGCCTATATGTGCAGAAAGGGAAAGGGTGGGGAGACAAGAAAGAGCAGTTCAGGAAAATTTCCAGTCTGCATGAAACTTCAGGATTTTCTGTTTGTGACATTAACTTTCTAATGACAAAAAATGCAGCCACTGGTGGCAGTCCTTGTGTGGGGGAAGGACTCACCCTGTTCACCCCCCGATAGCTTTATTTCAGTACGCTGAGGAGAGGAGAGCTATATGCTATTTCAGAAGTTTATATGCAGTATAAGTGCTATCAGGCTGTGCCTTCTCTACAGTTCTTCAGTTCTTACATTGTGATTTAGTGTAGTGCATTATTAGAGCAGTGTGTGAGAATTTCAAAGCCGTCATTGGTCATTGCTACAACAGCATAACACTGACAGGCAACTGATGGAAAGAAAGGTTTTATTATTATACAGTTCTCTCCTTGATGCCCATTTAGGTCTTCAGCTTGTGTACTTTAATGACTCCATACTCTATTGAATTCTTGAGCAAAGTTTCAGTGGGTATAAAATAAGGCATTACTTTGTTATCTGCATGTCTGTTACTGAAAGGACAATTTTTGCTTTATGGTAAATTGCTGCAGCAACAAATTAAGCCATGGTTTTGCACATGCATACATAAAGTTGACATCCTGGTTTTGAAATCATGTTGTTTTGATTTCATGACCTAATTTGAATTTAGTAGAGTTTAAAAGATTTTCTTTTGCAGATTATTGTCTATTGTTAGTATTTCAAGACGTTGCTCCATAAGTTCATAAGACCTGACTATCCTGAACACTTGCTGGACATTACTGCTCTCAGATACCAGGAATGTAGTGTAAAAATGTAGGAATTCAACATGTATCAGAATCTGCTCTGCGTTTTCATATGTCTGATATTAGTTACATATAGCATACATCCAGTACTAATTATACTAGGAGTGTAATTTCCTGTAAAGGATCAAACATTGCAAAGTGTTAATTTTCTTTGTTACTATGAGACAACTGAGTTACAAACATAAATCCCAACTGGAAACCCAGAGGTGGTTTTTTTTTTTTTTTTTTAACCAACTCTCTGACAGCATTTCGAAATGGCTAGTGCTTTTATTGTTTGTGGTCACAGTCTATAAAACATTACTTGTGCTAATTGCCTTTTGTAAATTCCTTGAAATTAGTGAATGAAAAGTGTTATATTAAATTTGGGTTTAACATTGCATTGCTGTCTGCAAAACATCATATCCACAGTTTCCTCTTCTGCTACGATTGCCTTGTCTATGTGGAAAGCTGGTGCACAATAAATGAGAGTGTGAATTTACAATGTGTGGTTTACTCTGCACTGGCTCCAGATGAGACGATCCCAGCACAGCTATTCATCTCATCTGGTTGCAAGTGTCTCCAGGCTTCTGCACTGCCCATGGAGAGTCTCCTGCAAAGGGAGATTCAGAGCACATAAGTCAAACATGTGCTCTGATCTTTGCTCCAGAGAGAAACCATACTCTCTCTCCCCATTGTGGCTGTAAAGAGAGTCTGGGGAGAATAGCTTCCACTTCAGGTAATGTGATACATCTCCCTCTCACCTGCTCTGCCTCTCACCACTGCCTGTGAGAAAAATGTCTCCACGCTGAGTTTGGAACTAATTGTACAAGCTCTCAGAGATATACTCATGGGACCTAGACTCACTCTGCGGGTGGTTTGAAAAAAAAAAAAAAGAAAAAAAAAGATAATTTTATTTAGATATTGATTCAGAGCAGGAAATTGACATAAGTATAGCAGAGATGTCTCTGCTTCTCTTTCTCTTTGTGTAGAAGAAGTGGTAGCAGACTATCCTCCCAAGCATAAAGTTAACCTTTGTGACAGGTAGATAAAGAGCTGGCATGAAAGAACTCATAATTCACACCCTCCCTAATTCACAACACTCACTATCTTCTCCATATTGCCAAGCCAAAGTGATAGACAGCTGAACAGCAAAAATTCTGTCTGTCTAAAGACTCCCAGAAAGTGAATCAGGGTCCCAGAGTCCCCAGACTCTAACTGGGGAAAAGTCTGGGGCTTTGCTAGTAAACAAGCAACATACAGAATTATATTCCCAGTGGTAATACTTAATAAAACTAAAAGTACTTTTTGTTCTTCATTACTATGAAAGTAGGTATAGTGCATTTACAACTGGTATGGCTATTGCAATGAAATATCATCACCTAGCTGATGCCACTGTTTCAAACCCATGTGAGCTACCGAAACTGCATTATGCGGTAAATTAACTTTAAAGGAAAAGGGGTCATAGAACATAGCCAGCAACAGCATATGAGATGTAGAGCTTTGTAAGGACTAGCATAGGAAATAGACTTTGCTAATAGATTTTTTTTGGTGAGGTTCTTGACAGGAAACAGGTAGAAAAGCTGTAAATCTATTGCGAAGAGTAGTAGGGATGCTGCCTTTCTGAACACCAACTAAGGTCTGATTACTGACAGAAGAGATCTTACTTCTGGGCTGGCAGAGTAATGCCACCCTCTCGGCAGTGCTAAGCACTCATGAAGGAGGTACATGAAGGGAAAGAGTTTCTATATCACATTAGCCATTGTTTAAGAATGCATTAGTTAAAGGTTACTGAACAAAATAAAATTTAGAACATCATGCAATAATAGCTTGCTTTGTGAATTAATCCCACACACAAGTTCTTGAACAATCACACTGATGAATGGGATCTTAAGTAGTTCTACGAAATAGCAAGAAAGAGGTTCACAGTAACTGGAGAAATCTTTTCAATAGCAGTGTGCTGAGGAAAAAGAGATATTTAATTGTTGAAATAGTTTTCAATTTTCTTTCGCAAGGAACATATACCCAACTTCTTTAGGAGCTCTAATACTTGGGAATGACAGGGATCATTTGTTAAAATGTGAAAGGATCCTTTCCTGTTGTGTATTCCAGGATCTTACAAAGTAGGATTTTGGTGCTAGTTAGCTGTGTCAATATAAGCAATTATTAATAATGGGACTGAGAGATCAGTTTGTAGCAAGAAAAATCGCCTCAGCCAAATAAAATCCGAGTTTTGTTGATTGTTGCTTTACAATTAGTGGAAAACTTTTCTGCAGTAATTTTCCCCCACCGGTGTGGATTCTTTCTATTTTTTTTTTTTTTTTACTTTTTGCATACAGTTGATTTCTTATAATTCTCCATCTATTTTCACTAACATGAATATTACGAGAAAATGGGCAGGAGAAAATGCAGTTATGCTTTTTAACTTTTGCCTATTGTACATAATAAACAGCTATGTGTGGAACAGATGGAAAGTGTCCTATGCAATATATTTCATCTGGATTCTTTCATCTGGATGACTATTCAAGGGGTATATATCTTGCTTAAACTCAGGAGTTTTGTAAATGAAATAAGAGCTTGAGTATTTTTTTGCTTTTCATGGGATTAATTCTTAGTTGCATACTATTTTATCTAGAGATTTATTTGGATTCACACACATGCACACACACTTCTTAGGTTAAGGCTTACCAAAATGCAGCTCACCACATTTGTAATGCATTAAGACTTTTTATGTAGCTAACATTTTTTTTTTTCCTTTTGTCCACCCTTAATGGAACCAAATAGCAGCATCACAGGATGGCTGAGGTTGGAGGAGACCTCTAGAGGTCATCTGGTCCTAACCCCTGCTCAGGCAGGGCTACCTAGAGCAGGTTGCCCAGGACCATGTCAGGTGGCTTTTGATTATCTCTGAGACAGGATAACTCTGCAACCTCTCTGGCCATCCTGTGCCAGAGCTCCTGATGTTCAGAGGGATCCTCCTGTGTTCCAGTTTGTGCCCATTGCCTCTTGTCCTGGCACTGGGCATCACTCAAAGGAGCCTGGATCTGTCTTCATTGCACCCTCCCTTCAGGCATTTCTATACATTGATAAGATTCCCCTGAGCTTTCTCTTTGCCAGGCTTAAAAATAATTTTTGAGGTACGGGTTTTAAAGTAAGGCAACGTTCATGCTGTTAAATTACACAGAGCCAGGGGAAAGATTTTTACTGTTATACTATGATCACACAAACTCTTCAGGTGTTAACATGGTTCCTGACTCCCTTATGGGTTCCTAGGCACTCCAGACACCACCTAGGCAGGGTTTCAGACACTTAGTAACAAAGACCATTCCCAAAAGGCAGGATGGATGAGATTACACCAGGTTTGGCTCCCTTCTCTCTCTGCAGTTGCCCAGGTCTGTGTCAAAAGGCTTTGTACCGTCAGACATCCGACATGCTCTTTTCTGGGCTACAGCACATACCTTCAGTCTCATGTTGTGGAAACACCTCTTTAACCGTAGGGACATGCGCGACGTTCAAAAACTCAACCTCCCTCCCCTTTAGTTGCAGTCTTCCAGTTTTCTTTATATATATATGTTTTTCTTTTTCTCACCAAGAACTCAACTGGAGACTATTTATTAAAAAAGTCTTAATTATTTTAGATACCGAAGTGAAAATTCAGGATCAGTCAGGATTGGTACTCTGGCAGTGTGGATGCTAGAAATAAACACTGGTTATGCTACACTGTAGAAAGGAAAACAGGACAGAGATGGCAACTTATAGGACTGCCCAGGTAGATAGGAACTGTAGGGAAAAAAAAAGCCCCTAATGTAGAAATTCAGAGCTATCCTTGCTGCCTTACTTTTTGGCAAGTCAGCCTTACAAAAATGACATGCTTGTTAGAAGGCATCAGAAATAATGTTGAAAAGCATGTTCAATAGGAAAAAAGAAAGCATGATAAACTTCCCACAGTGCCAGAAGTGCATACTGATGACACGGATGCTGTTTTCATCAGTGGAGTGACAGAAAAAGTCTCACAGGCCCTTGTTGCTCTTTAGAGTCTCAAAGACAGATTTGATTAAAAAAATAACTATTCTAAGTGCCACACTATTCGAAAACAACACATGGGAAGCTCATCTCTCACTTGTGTCACAACAGATGGTGCCTCCTGTATGATGTGGAGAGAATGGGTTGTTGCAGCACTTGTGAACAAAAAGAGTTGTAGAATCTGGAGATGAAGGCATTGTATGCTGTCACTGTTTTATTCATTAGCAAACTCTTATTGCACAACTCCTTCAAGTGGAGCATGTCATAAACTGATGTTAAGTGTATGAAAGTCTCCACATCCAAAAGTCAAGTCCTCTGTGGAAGAGCATGAGGCTAAATTTAAGTTTAGAGTTATTGTGCATTTACAACCATTCAGTGATGATTAGGTGTCCAGGCCTAGATCACTTTTATTTATTTGTTTGTTTGTTTGTTTATTTTGTGGGAGGACATAGATGTATTTCTGCAAAAGAGGAATGAGGTTAACAATATCTTTGAGGTACCGGCTGGGACTACAGGAGCCAGATTTCAGTCTCAGCTTTTTTCATATCTCAGAATTGTATCAGAAGCTGTGAGGTGGCGGAAATTCACATCTGCCTTAATTGGCTGCATGAAATCTTTGAAGGGAAAACTCAAAGTATTGCAGAAACATCAGAAGCATAGTGACGCTGCTAGTATGCAGCAAAGGAAGAACTAGTGAAAAAGAAGCTTTTTCCTTCAGGATGTGAGAACCAGCCACAGATTTTATCCTTAGAGATCCCAGAGCTCTGCCAGGAGCAGTTCTGGGATCCACAATCAAGCACTCTTGCCTTTTTTCTGTGACCCGAGAAGTGCTCCAGAAGATGCGCAGGTACAGCTTTTTGACCTGAAGTGGGCTGTGAAAACAAAGACATCCTAACATGAATGATGTCTCACTGTTTTCTACAAAAACTTAAATTGTGAGCCTTCCAAGCAATTGCTGTCACTCCTACAAGATTATGCTTTTTCTTCAAAGCATACCCAGGTCTGAGCAAATATTCTTAAATAAAAGTATTAATAAATCCACACTGAGATCATGGCAGACCAATGACCACTTCAGGTCAGTTTTTTGATTACATCAGGTTTTAAACTCATGTTACTGTTAATCAACAGCAATAAAAATCTGCTGTATAAATGCCAGTCAACCNTATCTATGTATATATCTATATATGTATATACACCTAAGAAACATTTTGAAATCTTGTATTGCAAAAGGGATATTTTTCTGTGACTGAGCCTCATACCCATTCAATCTATCTCTTCTGAAAAAAAAAAGAAAAAAAAAAAAAAAAAGCCTAA
>VXAL01019607.1:200152-251576 GCA_013399475.1 Chauna torquata | reverse complement strand
TGATTAAGAGAGTGAGCAATCATAAGGAATTCACCTTATCCTCCCTTGAGACCTATTTATTGCAGCAGTGATTCTGTTATCAATTAGCTACTCTAAGGACAAAGTAAATTGTATCAAAATAGGAAAAATCTTTTAGAATTTCCTTAACAACATCCCAGAGTTAAGCCCCGTGACTTTTAGCACACAGAGTTACTGAGTATCTGGGAAGACTGTACAGCTTTTAATAACAGCAAAAATTAATGAATGCTACAAAGAACACTAATTCTAGACATAAATAAGTGCAGCTGGTCTACCAAAGCTATAGTACATGTTACTCAGTTTTGCTGGCACTTTGATGATTAATTATCTACATATACAAGCAGAAAAGTCACACCTATAACCTCTTGTTTCATAATAAGGTCTGATACCAATTAACTGAACAATCTTGGAAATAATTAGATTCTATCAGAAAACTTTATTTAAATCCTCTTCCCACTTCAATTACTAATGCCAATATAGAATGCAGGATTTTCTGAAATCTCTTTTTCCAAATCTAGAGAATTGTCTAGAGATCATTTTGTTCCCAGCGACAGTTCCATCTGTACACGGAAGAGAGGCCTTTGCTTGTCTCAAGCTTTGACAAAAAATTTTCTCATTATTTTTCTGAAGGAAGGAACTTGTCCTTTCTCTCCCACCATTCAATGTTGCTCTTTGTTTACCTGTCTTTTCCTCTTCTTCTGTCAACAGGGAGCAACTGTTCTCTGGCTATCTTCTTAAGTGGATTTCAAGGAGCTTTTTAGCTCTCCTGCCACAGTTACAGTTGGCTCAGTTAGACCATATCCATATTTCTTTCACCTGTTCAGAATTGCTGGCTTCACAGTTTATTTCCTTTAGCCAGCAGAGCTGCTGTGGTGGGCTGCTGTGCACACCTTCTGCTTTTTTTTTTTTTCCTTCAGTTTAATAATACAGTCTGAGGGCAGGGGTAGTTGTATGATGCCTTCCTAAAAATGCCTTTCCAACTTGCTGTTTCCTTTTGCTTTGCACTTAGGTAAGATATAAGGCAGATAGATTTCAATTTTGCAGATTCTGCAAACTCCAGGTACCTTTATGGTGAAAAAAATCCATTATCTATAAGCACAGTCTCTAGAAGGCTGTGCCAGGCAAAATGAAGTCTACAGGTCAGAGAGAGCAGGTACCACTTCATGTCTAAGACATCATTTTGCCAGACGTCCCTGTAGTTATGACCAAACACAATTTTTTCCGTGTTTATATAGGAAAAAGTCTGTGTGTATATGTATGGGTTTATTGTTTTTACATGCATATGTATACATATATACTTATATGTAGTTTACTCAGATATTTTACCCACTGAATCCAGAGTGGATCTCTTTGTCATTTTGATGGATAGGCAGATAGATGTGTTTGGGTTAAGGACTCAATAATCTCACTACTATGTTTGTTCTGTAAAGGGCATAACCAGTCTTGGTTGTCTCTCCATCCTGGAAAATACTAAAAGTAGCAACAGCTCTAAGTTTAATATACCCTGTAGTCCTTCATGAAAAATAAAATAATCAATTGATCATGTCCAAATTGTCTTGTTAGTTCTGGCTCTGTGAAAAGGTTTTTACAGCAGTTTATACCAAATACATATATAACTGAAGGGTGAGGACTTGGAATGTATTTCTGTAGGTATTATGACCCTAAAGGATTGCTTTAAAAGACAGTTTAGTTTTTATTGTCAAGTTTTTGGTCTTTTTTTTTTTTTTCCCCAGAAATGACACTTCTTCTTTCTTGCCTTGCCATCCTAAAATAATGACATTTTTTGTAACCTGGCTTTTTCTCTGAAGTGAGAGCAGCAGATAGCACATAAAATGCCGGTATGAAGCACCTGTTGTTTTGTGTGGATGTGGCTGCAGGGCCCAGAGCATCTTTAGACTAAAGAGACAACTAATTAACATACACAGATAGTTCCAGCTCCCCTGCCTTAGGGTTAAATACTTTTTAGAGTAAAACAGCCTATTTGCAAAACACAACCTGTTACTGCTTTACTGGAGGTTGTGACACACTGAAGCAAAACCTAGAGGGTGAGTGGAATGAATTAGCACCTATTTGATCCTTAGATATCATGGGTTTACATAGTTTTGGAGAATAACAGGGAATAATGTGCCTGCAGGATTTCAGCTGAGTACATTTTGTGCTCGCAAATTAAAGGAGCTGAACTCCAGGCTTCTCAGGGCTACTCAGGTTTCATACAGTCCTCGTGTGGACTTATGCAACTATCTTATTTGTCCTGGGTTTGGTCCAAACAGACCTTGAGAGACACTGGAATCTGAGCCAAAGGGGTGATTCATGACCTGGTTTCAGATATTCACATCTGCCACAGAATCACAGAAAGGTTAAGGTTGGAAGGTCTCTGGAAGTCACGTGGTCCAACTCCCCCCCCTTCTCAAGCATGACCACATAGAGTGGTTGCCCAGGAACATGTCCAGGTGGCTTTTGAAGATCTCCAAGGAGGGAGACTCCACAATCTCTCTGGGCAACCTTTGCCAGTGCTCTATCAGCCACACAATAAAGAAATGCTCCTGATGTTTAGATGGAGCCTCTTATGTTCCACTTTGTGCCCATTGCCTCTTGCCCTGGCACCGCTGAAATGAGCCTGGGTCCATCTTCTCTGCACCCTGCCTTCAGGTATTTATACATATTCATAAGCTCTCCCCCAAGCCTCGTCTTCTTCAGGCTGAACAGACCCAACTCTTCAGCCTCTCCTCACAAGAAAGGTGCTCCAGGCCCTTGATCATCTTGGTGGCCCTCTGCTGGACTCTCTCTAGTATGTCCACATCACTCTTGCACTTGGTTGGACTTGATGATCTTCAGAGGTCCCTTCCAACTGTGATTCTGTGATTCTGGGGGGGCCAGAATTGGAAACAGTACTCCTGGATGCCACTGAATCAAGTGTCTTATAAGGAGAAGAAAAGCTAAGCTACTTGAACATTTACTTTTCTGAAGCAAACACAAAAATCCAGTAATTAAATGAAAACAAAACAAAAACAAAACAAACCACTCAAACCCAACCCAACCAAACCAAACCAACAAACTAACAACAACAACAACAACAAAAAACAAAATAAAGATACCCAGAAAAATCATTTAAATATAATGATCAGCTACAGTGCTCTTTGTATGTTTCTGCAAAAAAAACCCCAAGATTCTCTCTTTGTGGGGCCATATTAAAGCAAGTACATGGAACCAGAGAGAAGGGACAAGGGACAGACTGGTGCCACTTTGCTGCAGCCAGCATGTGACCCAGGGGCAGCGTGCTGGGAGCACTCCTTGTCCAAGGAGAGCCACTGAGGAAAGAGCAGGGCTGGTTGCCTTTGATCCTCTTCACTGAGTCTCAGGAGTCATCTACAGGTCTCTCCAAGGCCAGACATGTTAATACCCAACACTAAGGAGTAAAACTTTCAGCACAATGAATGCAAAAATGTGATGTTATCTGACATGTGTCATACTTCTCACAAAACAAAGCAGACCTGAAAGACTTTAAAAGGCTTTATTTTTATTTTTATTTTTTCATAAATATTCACAAGAAAGAAGTGTTATTAACTGATATCCTGTTTCTATTTTATCAGCCCTTTATTTTAGAGCTTCGACCACTCTGACTCTACTTAATATTACGTAGTTATTGAAACAAAGTAACAAGCTAGCTGAAAACAAACTAACACACAGCTTTAATGTAAAAGCTCTAAAATACTATAATCTTTTTTTTTCTTATTGAGTCAAATGGCAAAAACTAGCATGATAGCTGCTACTTTAGCTCTCATATTTCTCTTTTAAATCTCATTACACGTTATCAGATCCTTGAAAGATTCAGCGTCTCACTTCTCACTCTTTTCTGTGATTAAGGAAGATTACCAGCTCGTTCACAACTCAAAACCAAGTCCTTCTCTTTCATAATAATTAATACCTAACCACCTTTTTTATTATTATTTCTTTTCTTTTCTTTTCTTTTCTTTTCTTTTCTTTTCTTTTCTTTTCTTTTCTTTTCTTTGCTTTTCTTTTCTTTTCTTTTCTTTTCTTTTCTTTTCTTTTCTTTTCTTTTCTTTTCTTTTCTTTTCTTTTCTTTTCTTTTCTTTTCTTTTCTTTTCTTTTCTTTTCTTTTCTTTTCTTTTCTTTTCTTTTCTTTTCTTTTCATTTCCTCTCATGCCTAAAATCTGTTTTCTTTGCTAACCTTATAATAAGTTTTTGGCATCCACATTATCTCTATATAGATACTTACAAGGAGACATTTTAAACTGTATAGAGACTTACACAGTGGCTTTATAGAGAGCTTCAAATGTTTTGAAAATGAAGCGGAGAGACAGAAATCTGAACAATGCTAATCACACTTGAATATTGGGTGTTGAAATTGGTACAAGGGGATGTAAACAGACAGCTTTCTGGCTGGAACCAAATATCAGTAGAGTGCTAGCTGCAGTCATAGCACGGTGATGAGGTGCTTTTCCTGATGAGGTGTTTGTTGCTGATATACTCAGGATTCATTTTTTATCCTTTAATGACAAAGCTTTTGCATATTTAATATAAACTTAAATTACAAGTAATACAATAATTCCGATATCTGGGAGGAGAAACAGTGGTGAGTCTTAATGCAGAGCTGGATATACTGGAGTTAATGTGATAGGAGAAAAACAGAAGAAAGAGTTATATAACTTCCTGAATACTATTTTTGATGGAAGGTAGTGTTGTTATTTTGGTACTTGCCCTAAAAGAGGTAGAAAGGTTGGAATAAAGTAGCAGAGTAAAAGCAGGTATTAGAAATAAATTAAATTATTTAATGCTTTATACATCTGCATTAGAGTTTCCTGTAGTGCTTATTACTATAAAGTCTAAGCGCTCCTTAAGTAATTTAGATCTGCTCTGTGGAGTCACTAATGCACTTTAGTTGAATTATCTGCTCTTTTTCTTTTCCCAGTAGAGAGCCAATGCCCAGGATACTTCCCTTTCTTCATTTTTCTTCCTTGCTAGGTCTTCCTCAAGCTGTTTATAGTGGAAAAGCTTTCTTGAAGAATATAGTTTTGCATGTGTTCTAATGGTGCTCAGATATTTCTGAAAGCTGACTGCATCACTAATCCTTTCTAACTCTGCATGTTTTCTCTCTCTGGCCTTCATGCACTCTAT
Organism: Chauna torquata; assembly: GCA_013399475.1. Lineage (NCBI taxonomy): Eukaryota > Metazoa > Chordata > Aves > Anseriformes > Anhimidae > Chauna > Chauna torquata. The sequence continues at coordinate 246,422 of VXAL01019607.1, read as the reverse complement.
CCTTTGCGAGCTGCCTGACTGCAGCACTGCCAGGCATGGCCAGAGATGTATTCACCCGGGGTCCCAAGTGACTTCTAAGAGAAGAACTCATGTTGTTGAAATGGTAACAAAAACACCCTGGAACTGAAAGAGATGAAGCACAAGCATCACGTATTTTCAGTCCCAATGCTACTAAGGAGGCAGTACTCAGCAGCCAGCAGAAACCTCTTAAATCTCTGGAGCAGTGACTTTCTGTAATACTGTGTGGAATAACGGAAGAAAAGGTTAACACTGCCAGACCTACCTGAACAAGTTATTCCATTTGCTCTAATACAGACTGTGTGCATAAAGCGCAGAAAATTTGCACCAGAATCATGCTGTTGTAGTACCTAATAAGACTGCAGGAGGAGGCTTAGCACCTAATTGCCATTAAAGTGCAGTACTTTTGAAAATCTCATGAGGCAACCACTCCTAATCCCTCATTATTTCTGTGTATCCCCTTATTAAAAGTCTATGCTTTCTCAGTAGTGCATTTTTCTGCTCACTCCGATATGGCAATCTTTCATCCAGTCTGTCAATATACCATTCAGGAATGACCTGCAGTTAGTACTGTTCCTAAATGGTAATCTTATTTGCAAAGTGTTGTTTGGAAGACATGCACATGTTCACTTCTTTCTGCAGTATCTTTACGTACTTGTTACAGTGCTAAATGTTACTTGATTCTACCTTTCAGCCTACACTGGACCTGTCTTCAGTACTCTCACTATTAGTCTCTTTCTCAATTGGGTGTATGAAAAACTACCCATGGGTATGCGGTAATATATATAGTTCCGTTTACAGGATGATGGGAAGATGAATAAAGTGTAGATACATTTGACTGCACTCCTTTTCATTTGCCTTTTATGTCTGCCTTAGTCTTAGGTCAACAGTTCTCAGCCTTTGTCTAAGTGAGACCTGAAGGTGAAACTAAATAAGTTGTAATCCATATTCCTTTTGGCCATAATGAAACTGAAGGGGTTTATAGCTTTTTGAAATTTGCTTTTGCTTTGCTGAGGTATGACCTTGTGACTGAGACCACTCGCTTTGGAATAGGAGCAACTCTGGGCAAGTGATTGTGTATACATGTGTTTATAGAGCTTCTTTTGCTATGGATGTTCATCTCTGGACAGCAAATACTTATCTTTGGCACATGCTCATGCAAAGAATACACAACAGAAGCTATTATCTGCTAGACTTTCTTCCTAGACAGTCTCTAGAGTCTTCATTTCCATTTTTCTATGTTCAGCAGCATTGCGTATGGTAGGATTTTGTTAATTCTTATTGAATCTAACAGAAACGCTGAAGCCAAAGGCAGCTTTTATGAGCTGTTGAACCATTATTCTGACTAGTTCCTTAGGTAATCTGCTCTTGACTCTTCCATCTTCTCTTCAAGATGTGCAATATGAGACTCATTCAATGAACAGAATTAACTGGAAAATTCTTAGAAACAATAGTTGATGGGGCAGAATAAGAACTTGGCTTGTCTGGAAAGATTTGAATACAACTCAGAACCATCTCAGAAGAAAGGCAAGAGCAATTTCTAGATCTGACAGACACCATCACCTTCATCTCTCTAGGTTTTGTTTTAAGGAGCCTTATTACTGACAAATCTACAAGAAGGATGTGCTTGCAATACCCTGAATATGTTCTGTTACTGATCTGGGATAAAACACCTGAAAATTCAGGATGACATTCAGTGTTCTGAATGACATGGGTTCTGGTCTAATCCAGTCACTGTACCTGAAATCTGAGATCTTCAGCTTAATCCAGAACTACATGAACTTTAGTGTTTTTCAACATAGACGCTGGTAGTGGATGATGAGACAGTAGAGAATAGCCTGTTTGAGAAGGACCCATGCAGCTCCAGTAGTTAACTTCCTGAACTCTTCTCAGAAGTGACTTTCTGATCTGTAAAAAATACATAAGAATACTAGATACCTTTCGAAAATTGCCTTATACTAAGATTCTCTATTTCTTGGACATGTGTTGGCTGTTATTTGTACCAGGAATCTTTGTATATGGAAAGCAGAAAACATTACTGGAGTTGCTGGAGAATAAAACTTGTAAGCAGTATTTAGTTTTTACAAGAAGACGCTAAACTATGGGAATTTGTTGCTGTGCTAAGCAACACATTAAGTCTGAGTAGCTCAATTTCGGTCCACTAGAGGTCTGTGAAATCATTTCCCTGGAATATTTTTAATCTTTTCTTGCAGCAACCTTGCTGAGTCTGATATAGTTAAAATGAAATAAACTTTTGATCCAGTTCCTATTGTTCTCATTTGAACAAAAGACTACAGTCATATAGACATCTATTTAATAGACATAGCATCTGGCTGGCTAGAAAACAGCCCTAGCTGGTTCTTTATTCTTGGATCTGCACAGGGAATTTCTTTAACTACTGGTGGACTAATATCTTGGGTTAAAAAAAAAACAAAAGTTTTCTTACAAATGGTTATTTTTTTAATAGAAAGAGAGTACCATGTGAAGTGGAGAGTTCATTAACATGAAATGCCCACCCTGTCGTAGTTCTTCATAGTGCTAAATTTACTTATGTGGGAAAGGAGCTAAGATCCATGGCTTCACGTGGTTAATGAGACCTTCCAGAGTACTGGAAGGACACAGGTGGTTATCTATTAGCATCTAGCTCATACTTTTTGACTTGCTTTCGAATTGCTTGTTAAGCTTCAAGGCTTAAGGTTCCAAATATATCTGGGGTCATAGTTTTACTATTATTATTTTTTCTATACTAACCCATTTCCTTTAAATTCTATCCTAATTACAGTTAGATTAGAGCATATTTTATCCTTAATTTTATGCTGCATTTGTAGTCAGTGCAACTGGGCACAAAAAAACAGCTGAAATAATGTTCTGAAAAGCATTAATATATTTTTGATTTTCATAATAAAATCAGTGCCTGGTATTAACATTCAAGAGCAGGAGCACAGCATTACAAATCATAAGATAATTGTAGCTATTCACAAAGATTCAGGTAGGCTCCATACATCCTAATCTTTAATCCCAGTTACTGCAGTTCAAAGAGAGTGATTGTTGAGAGCATAAGCTGTAGTAAAAATGATATTATTCAAAAATGTCTGAATTAATTTGAATGTATTATTTTCATCTTCACTCAGGATTCAGTGTTTCACTTGGTTTCAGTTAAATTCTTTGTATTTGGTTCATATTCAGTATGTGATTCATTTGTGCATCACTAAATAGGGCTACTGCACAATGATTTTATGTGCCTTGAAATATAATTAATGTAAAGCTGAAGACCATTGATAAATGGAGGTTACTTATCAGTATTTAGCATATAGGAAAATATGAAAGGGAATAAAGTAATTTGTCTGAAGCAATTAGTTATCTAAATTAGAGATAAAGGATTAAGGATGAGACATTTAAAGAAGCAGACTGAATAAATATTCAAAAGTACAAACATGACACTTTCAAGTTGGTAATGCCTTGTGAAATGATGGATATCTTTGTACTTTCAATGGACAAACACAGAGTGCACAGTATTAGATGATGCTTATATGTGATATGCATAACTGTCTTGGAAAATAGTAGATAGGAAAGACTGTAATGCATTAGTCTTGAAAAATGCTCATTCCAGCATCTTTCCGGTAAAATGAGTGGGGACCCCGGCATAATAAAGTGATGGAGAAACAAATCCTTCAAATGTCTCTTAGAGACAGAAAACAGCCTGTTAAATAGCTTACAACAATGTTATATTTGGTGTCTGAAATACATTGTACTTCCTTTGTATCAGAAATAGCGTGGCCAGCAGGACTAGGGAAGTGATTGTCCCCCTTTACTCAGCTCTGGTGAGGCTGCACCTTGAAAACTGTGTTCAGTTTTGGGGCCCTCTCTACAAGAAGGACATCGAGGTGCTGGAGCGTGTCCAAAGAAGGGCAACGAAGCTGGTGAGGGGTCTGGAGAACAAGTCTTCTGAGGAGCGGCTGAGGGAGATGGGGTTGTTCAGCCTGGAGAAAAGGAAGCTCAGGGGAGACCTTGTCACTTTACACAACTACCCTAAAGGAGGCTGTAGTGAGGTGGGGATCGGTCTCTTCTCCCAAGCAACAAGTGATAGGAGAAGAGAAAGTGACCTCAAGTTACACCAGGGGAGGTTTAGGTTGGATATTAGGAAAAATTTCTTCACTGAAAAGTTTGTGAAGTATCGGAATAGGCTGCACAGGGAAGTGGTTGAGTCACCATCCCTGGAGGTCTTCAGAAAACATTTAGATTCAGAGCTTAGTGACTTGGTCTAATAGTGGACTTGGCATTGCTAGTTTAATGGTTGGACTGGATGATCTTGGAGGTCTTTTCCAGCCCAAATGATTCTATGATTCTATTATTCCTGTTAGACTGGAATGCACTTCAGCTCTTAGGAGTCTGAGCTACTGGGCTTTTCGAATGTTTGTAGGATAAAGCCTGACTATGGACTAATGCTTGACTATTGACTCTCTCTGTCCTGTTGTCTGGATGTGAAATATCAAACAGGGCAGCAAACAATGCCAAGTATCTGGGCATTATTGACATTTAAGCTACGTATATTAAAAATGCAAATTCCCTGTTCCTTCTCTCCCTAGTTTCCAAAAGTGCTCCAACACTGAAGCAATGTCATCTGGATAACGATCCATCGGTCCTCTGGAAGTCTAGCTTATTATTACTTGTCTCATAAACTGAAAAGCTAAATTCTTTGTGGTTTCTTTATATCAAAGACGAAGAGAGGAAATACTTGCAAGAGAGCCTGGGAAGTTTAGAGTTTTGTCAGAAAACTTGCATCCTATTTAGTGGGTTTTCCCCAAGAGACAGAGAGGACGACAAGCTCTGTGTGAGTGTTCAAATACCTAGGGGTTGTCTTCCTAAAATTTCCAAGCTTATCAATGAAGAATTCCTGTAGGGCAGGTATATTAGGCATTTCAGTTTTTGGCTAACAGATTGAATGCAGCATTTATTTAAATATAAGACACTGGTCTGTTATGGAGCTCGAGAAGCAAGTCCAGGAGAGTGACTCTGCTCCAAAGAGTAGATTCAATTACATAACAAGGAACTTCACTGAAACAAGAATCCAATTCATTTTCCTAATTTCTGTGAAACACGGGATTGTATAGCCATCATCACTACTATCATGAATAGGTTGTGATATGGTAATGAAATAAAAGTACATTTGAAATAATTATTTATGCATAATTTTTAGAACAGGACATAGAAGGTATTGGGATGACTTTGTAAATTTGTTTTATGGGCGATTTCACAGCCTTTCTCTCCTGTTGAGAATTTGATAATTGATATTGATTGTCTCTAAAGTTAGTGCAAGAATGTGTGTAATGGTATTGCTATGGTCTATTTGCTTTACATGCATTGTAGCTGAGAAAATAAATAAGAGTCTCCAAGTTAACAATTATGTTACAGAGAAGATCAGTTTTGCATTTCTGGATCATGGGAATATAATATTTAGCAGAGATGAATCCTCAGTGCAACATATAAAGTGCCTACTGCCACTTGAACGCCTGGTTTCAGACCCAGAGTGCAAGACCTTGGACTGAGCTATTCTAATCTTTGGTTTCGAAAGGTGAAAAACCAAACCATAATGCCCCTGAAGCTGTCTTTAGAGGAAATCTTGACTGCCTTTTATTATAGGAAATAAAGACACTATACTTAGCATAGACCTACTGTATTGCATGTTATCCAATGAAGAATAATGCAACAGTTTTGGCTGGCTGCTATGGCTATCAACCCAGTCAAATGGAAGAGATTCTGAGCAAACAGTTATTTTCATCTGTCCTGCAACATATGGTATGAGGAGGTCAGCAAAAGATCAAGGATGACTTCATAGAAGTCTATAACCGCTATAGCCACTCTATTAGCTAGTTCAGTGCAAAGATTTAATGACAGTAAGCAGAAAGATAAGACACTCCTGCATCCAGCGGTACACCAGGCTTGTATGTAGAAGTTACAGTGATTTTTAACTGAGTGCTGTTTTTCTGGAAATGGTGGGCAGAGCTCCAGATCAGAGTCCTGACATGCCATATCACACTGTCTGGGTGTAAAAAGCAGGTGGGACTTGCAACATGACCAGCAGCAAGTTCCTAATGTACTGCATATGAAAATTTAACACGTTAGCTACAGCTGATTTGTTTTGCGTCAGTTGCACTGCTTGGTCCTAATTTTATTAGAAGGTGGGAAATTGAGAAGAAAGTACTTTAAAGAATTTTCTTCCTTTTTTTTAATTTAATTTTATTTTTTATGAAGTGGTGAAGCATCTGCATCTCTGATCAGTTTGACTATTTTCATTTGAAGTTTCAGAGGACTGAAAGCATTTCCACAAGGAAGTATGTACTATGTGAAGCAATACTTTTTGAGTCTTCTTCAAAACAGTAAACTTACAAGATACATTTTAAAAGTGTACCAGATGCAGACTGTACCAAATATAGTAGTGCAATTCTCCAGATTCTTCCAAATACCCCTGGCTTTTCTATGCCCACCTCTTTTTAGAGTATGAACATGTGTAGTGCTCTAATTGAGTGTCTGAACAAATTTTTGTTTTTATTGATACCGAGTTCCCAGTAGTCTACCTCTAGTCGTGTCCTCAAAGAAACACCTATTTAACAAAGGCATGTAGCAGCTCACTGCTGTAATGATCCCTCAAGAGGAATTTAATTTTTAATTAAGTGAAGCAGTGTGTTTGCTCTTCCTATATAACTGATTAATCAGGGCTTTGTTAGTTGCGTAGAGGAAAGCGGCTAAATTAAATACACCTTTAATGAGATGATAGGGAATTGACCTTTGCTGTCATCTGGAGGGCAATATGTAAACACAACCATTGAGGGGATTGTTCCAGAAAGGTTAGATAATATCCTTTAAAAGACATCTTAAGTAGTGGCAGATTGGTGTTAAAAAACTTAACCCACAGGACTGAATGAAGTTCATGGAAATTGCTGAAGGTATTGCTAGATTATTAATGATCAGGTTTGATAAAGTACCTGATGTAGTGCAGTTTACTCCTTTAGAAATATTAAATGATCTTCAGGTCCCCTGGTGTTAAGGTCCTTCATAAAATATATGGCTTATCTAAGTATCATTGTTGTTTGCCTGAATATCTTAGACAGGAACTTGGGCAATGAAAGGTCACTTAGTAGAAACAGCACTAAGAGATTTATAGTAAAATTTCACTGCAGTGAAATCAGTAGCAAATCTAGCAGTTATTTCTGGAGGGGAGAAATTTCACACAACATCTTCCTACTCCATCTCTACTGCAGTATAATCTTTATGTCTGTTCTTCATTCAGACGGGTAACAACAATTGTTTTGTCAGTAAAGTCCTTTTACTGGGATAAATAGATCTGATAATACGTGTCTTAGCAAGTAAGAGGCTAGGGAACAAAGTGACTTTATCAGTGACTCAAAGCCAGAAAGTGTCTTGGCACGTCAGTCCTCTAGTAGCAACAAAATTATAACCTGATATGAGTTTCTCAACCCCTGTATCTCTGAAAAAAGTACTTTGTAGGATGGTTATTACATATTGCACATTAATGAGGTATTATTTTTTATTTTAGGAGCTTATATTGATAGAAATACTTAAAAAGTGTTTAGCTTCTCAGAGATAGAATAAATATGAGTTTTACTCATTGAGAAAAAATGTTTCTATTTTTTTTTCTTGAATTAGAAAAATATTGTGTACAAGCAATACTAATAGATTCTTCCTCTACCATTCAATCAGTAGAAGGAATATTACTTCAGCCTTTACATTATCTTTTCTTTGCTCTGGCCTTTTGATTAAATGGGTATGTGGTCTCTCTTCTCAGGACACCAAGGGGAATTAACCTCAATGAGTTTTTCAGGTGACTCTGCATCATTTCTTCTTTAGGCACCACTCTAAAGATACAACTAGAGGGTAATTATCTCAACACTAGGGAAGGGAAGTTAATGAATTGGAGAGCAGTATTGAAACATAGTCTTTACTGACTAACATACACATTTACCAGCTCTATGAAATAATGTCCTTGGAAAGCCCGTTGTAACACTGACAGTTTCAAAGGGAAGCCCCTTAGATATTTCCTTAGGTCTTTTACATATGCAATTACATATTGACCTACTGATGGGGAGTCATGAAATCATACCAAGTGACATTCCAGAGCAACCTTCCAATACTCTTTGTAGGGCTGAAAGCCAGTCTGGGTTTAAGGTGGATCCTATTTACTTTATGAAGGAGATTATGTGCTTAGTAACTAGTGACTGGACTGGACTGAGTTGCTTTGACTGTCTATTTTACCTTGAGGGTGATCATCAAACCTTTCAGATACCCTTGCTCAAAAGAGCAAATTGCTTGTGACTTTTTCATATTCATTTGTTTTCTTCTTGAGAAAACAGAAAGAAGGATCTTTAAAAACTGTAACAGATATTTACAGAGAATTTACAGAGAATTTACAGAGAACACAATTAAATAGCTTTCTCCCTGATGCCCATAGCTAAGAGTAGGAGACTACTTTCTTTCCTCTGTTTTCTGCTAAGAAATGCATCTGGCTTGTTGAATGGAGGTGGAGATAAGTGCCTCACACTTTGTATACATCTCGTAAGGAATTCATGATTCTCCTTTGGAATACCAAAAGATGCAAACCACACAGGCATGCAGCTGCAGAATCTGAACCTGAGTAAAGCTACATCTGTGACCCTGCCTCACCATTCCTGGTGCAAAGGGAAGAAGAGGACATTTCTCTATTGCTTCCTTTTCCAGGCACTACATGACCAGAGGCTATGCCAGAATGCACTCAACTAGTGAAGCCTGTCTAATTTACACCTACTGCCAGAAATGAGCATCTTATTTTTTCCTTTTGCAAGAAGAGGAGAACCTCTTCTTGAAGTCCCCATCCATGGTGGTTCTCAAGATGCAAATGGACAAGGTAGATAATTTCATCTTGGCATACTTTTCCACAAAAGGTTTTACCAGATGATCTTTCGAGGTTCCTTCCAGCCTGGGCTGTTCTATGATTGTGTGATTCTACCTCTTAATGTCAGATGTTGCTTCTTGGAGGAAACTGCTGTGAAATTTGCTTTCCTGGCTACCAGCACATAGCTAGATCTGTTCTGTCACCACTTTGCACTCGTAAGTCTCTGATTTGTGAGCTGATATCTTGAGATGGCAGGGGCATTTTTTTTGCCAAGTTTCACTTGAGGTGTCTTTCCCCTGTAGCCAATTACAGCAGGTGTGTTCATCTTCCATCTGGCACAAGGTTTAAATTACACTGTTGCACCTTCAGGAGGTTCAAGCATAGATGGTAACGTAAAAAGCTCTGCTGCGAGACGTCAATAAACCAAGATATTGCCTAGACCTGGGCTCGGAGTGGTTTGTCTGTTCTGAACCTACTTGTTCATGAGAAGTAACCATGCATCTAGGGTCTCTGTGCTTAACTTCACAGAAGAGTCTTTTTATGTCCATGACCACTTCAATGAATTACTTTTACTCCAGTGCTTCTGACACGTTTGTTGCTAGTCTAGGATGGTCAGGCCTGTCTTGTATGGCAGGAGACCTAACCTTACCTTTCATTCTGTAAGAGAAGATGGCTATATATATATTTTTTTCTTACATGGTAGTTTTGAGAATGTAAGCCTCTCTGGGCAAAAAGAGGCTATTTTTTGTGCTTTATTTCTTTCTCTTTCATTCTCAACAAGTATGGGCATAATTTGATCTAAACGAAAGCCACACCATGAACAATTACGTATTTGAGTCATTATTACTATATTACAGTGGGTACACCTCATGGAGAAGCAGAATTTCTGAGTTTGCTTTAGCGACTGCATCCTACCAACAGATTGGTTCATATTTTGGGAACTGATTTCCCACTTTAGTTCCTTCTGTTCACAGATTTTCATAAATAACAACTTAGGATGTGATTTATTGCTCCTAAGTATTGTCTCTACTGCATCAATTAAATAAATACACATTAAGCGTAATGATAATTGACTGATGCTCCTCTGGGTTCACTCCCTGGCCTTCTGTTCTGTGCAGTTCACACAATTCATATCTGCAGATTATGATGATGAACTACCAGGGTTGTAGAAGAAATATATTTTGCTTACCATCAACATATTTCAGCCTCTATTAGTGACAGTGTTTTGCTGAACTGAAGAACTCAATGTCCATAAACCACCTGTGCTTTAGAGCAGTTTGGGTTTAGCATTTGAAATAGTTAGCTCAGTAACTACTTTAAGAACTTAAATTACTCTGCCTTTGATTGACACATTTTATAGGAAAGACACTGTTTGTCATTTCCATAGAAGAAAGTAAGTATTTATTTCTGTTTTTATTTCTAAGACAAAAGGTAGGTGAAAATGAAATAAGATGCTCTTCTTATACCTTTCCATCAATCTCTGTTAATAGCAAAATGCATTTTATTCCACATATTTCCTATTTTAAGGAACTAATAACAGAAATAATGTTAAGGATGGCTAATATATTCCCCTCTTTTAAACTAATCTGTACATTACACATTTTAAACTAATCTATCTCTTACACATTTCTAATTAAAGTGCAATAATACTTTGAGAAGTTACTCCTCAAAATGGCTGGGAGGGGACAATCTCAATTATTGTTTTTATTTTATTTCTTGGCCTCTTAATGAATTCTGTTTAAACAGTACAAGGAAAATGAATTTTTAAAATATCTAACTATGAAAATTTAATCAGATATGGAAGTCAACAGGGGAATATTTTCCAATTTTCAACATGTTATCTATAATAAATTTTTTTAAGGAGATTTTGTGAACAAATTCACAAATGCTGTATAAGCCAGAAAATAATCCAAATCTTTTACATTTCTGTGCTATTTTTATTTTACCTGTTGTGATTAAAAAGGGGTAATTTTTTTTTTTCACACAAATTCATAGAGGTTAAAATACAGTCCATGAAAACACAAAAATAAGCTTTGCATAAAAAAAAAAATAAATCATGTATTTGGCAGGCTGTACACTTGTGCTTATTCTAGTATAGATGTTTGCCCCTTTTTTGCAATGAGTGACAACGTTGGCTCATATTTGTCTTGTAATCCATTATAAACTGCATATCTTTTCTGCAGAACTGCTGTCTAGGCAATCATTCCTGTTCCTGTGTCATGCAATTTATTATTCTTGGTTATATATGTGCACTCTTCCCTGCTGAACTATGTTATTATTATTTTTTCAGTCTGTTTCCCCTATTTGTCAAGATGGTATTGAATTCCAATACTGTTCTCTAACATAGTAGCTGTATGTTCCAGGGTGATATCACATGCTGATTTAGTGAGAATAATCTCTCTTCCACCATTTTGGTCTTTAATAAATATATTAACTAATACCAGACCAAGTGAAGAACTCTGCAAAACCACACTTTGTGTTTCCTTCCATTTTGATCATAAACCAGCGATATTCACTCTCTGCTAACAGTTTTACAAGCAGTTTTGCAATCTGTAATAGTTGCTCTGTAATAGTCTCATCTGAACCATGCTTCCCTACCATCTTTGTAAGAATGTCATGTAAGAAATTGTAAAAATCTTACTCATTTTGGAAAAGAAAGGGGATTAACTACTGGGGAAAAGGTTCCTGAGAAACCTTACCAGCTTATAAGGAAAATTGATTTAACAGATTTTATCTTTGTCAAGATCTCTTCTTCCTCTCTTTTTCCTCCTCAGGATTCTTTCAGCTGGCTTGATTATCCATGGCCAGAATAACATTACTATGGTCAGTGGCTCCTCAGCTCCCACTCCACACCTCTATGTAGAGATAAGGCTGTGTCATCTGGTATCTCACTTACCCTCTTTAAGCTCTCCAAAATAACTGATAGTAAATCTGAGACTGCCTGACTCCATTCTTTAAGATTATGAAGTGAAATTCATCAGGTTTAGCCATTCAAAAACATGTACGTTATATAAGTATCCTGTAGCCTGTTGTTTCTCTACTTTCTTTGTCCCTACCACTACATTTTTCAGGAAACAAACAAACAAACAAAACCCATGGAAATGCATGCATGTTTAGAGCTAAAAGAAGACCAGACATGCCATATGTAGCATTTCTGTTGCTCTGTTAAACTTGGATCTTTTATTACTACTAGGCTATATTAACAATTTAAGATAATTTCCAGATATAAAACATGAGGCAAAATAGCTGTGAAATGATGACCTCTCCTGTGAAATTGTTTCATTTCACACTCAGGAATGCATTCATTTTATCGTGACAAGAGGGCAGCACAGCTAAGCTAAAATATTGTTTTAGTGTTGATAAGGTTTAGCCTTATCCCATTCATCCACTTCCAGCTATCTTGTAGATAGAAGGTATTACACAGCAGCCTCAAAGTTGAATGGAAAGCAGTATTATTGCCACACACTTGCCAAGAAAATACCTTAAAAGGCTTTGAATATGTAAAGGACTCTAGAAATGTTAAGGATTATCACTGTAATCTAAGTGTTGGACCTGGGTAAACTGGTGGTGTTCGAGGAGGCTAATGGGATACAGTCTTTCATGGTTGCTGAGAGCCTAGCTACCTAACTGTCATCCTGTTTGAAAGATGATTTCTGGATCAGGACTTGTATTGTGACCTTCAGCATCAGCATTATTTGTGCAAAAACTTACGTATTCTTACAGCATCACTTTCCAACCTCAGAAACTTTTTAGACAATATCAAAGAAGACATTTATGATGCAGATATATATGTAACCACTTCAGGAATATTTTATTAAGATATTATCAAGATTTTATTAAGACTAGGATCATCCATTTACGATTTTCTTTGAAATGGCAAATATGAAACATCTGCAATTTTCACCATACCTTTATACATCCTATTAGCCCACTGCTTATGTTGTAAAACAACATATTGCACAATTTGTTTCCCCTTCATAAAGCTCCCACATACACAGACTTTCTGTTTACCACCTTGACTGTGTCCTTAGACTTTTTTTCCCAAAGGCAAGATGCTTTTACAACTGCAGCATCCTTTAATGTAGTGGCCAACTTAACCCCCTTGAACAGAAGGCTGGAAATCTCAGGGCTTCATTTCTCACAACCTAAATGTTCTTCCTGAACATTTGTGCACCCGCAGCCCTGTGCTACATGGGCTTTTTGACCAGTCGAGGGGTCAGAGAGGTAGGGGATATGACTAGGGGCTGAGAAGAGCAGTGGTGTAAAGCTGCTAGTACTGAGGTTCACCTTTGGATGGTAAATCTTTAGGTCATGCTAACTCTTCTTCTCACAGGACTAATTGTTGGAATTGTGTTTTATTTTCCTCACTAATGAAACAGAATTATGTCAGGATTAAATTGTTTCTTTTTTTTTTTTTTTTTTTCCCCTATCAGATATTTAATCTGCCAATTATTTGTATATGTGCATTAAAACAGAAATCCCTATGAGGTTACCTGTACAAATAACAGCTTAGGAGAAAAAGTACTTTTTTTTTTTTTTAAATAGAATAATAATTTCAGCATTACTTTTTTTTACCCTTTTCTCCTCATTTGGTCCTAGCTGTTTATTAATTTAAAGGAATATAGAGATTATCTTCTCCTTCCTGACATGCCAATTTTGGTGTGTCTAGAGGCAACATTTGAGTGACATAATTGAACTTGGTGCTAAGGCTGTTTTAATTACTTTAATTTTAATTATGTACAGTACATTTCAATTACATAGACTGAAACAGAGGGAATTCTATCTATTAAGATCATCTGCAATGCATTTGCGTAATGGGACCCTATTTCTGTGTGTTACTGTTACACTTCTTGATGTGTTTATTACTGGTGGAAGGTGGATTTTTTAAAATTTCACTTTCTTTTGTGTTTTTAGCAAGCACATTTGAAATCCACCTGACTTCCTTTCCCTGCACTGAAAAGATGTATTTTAAACCAAATATTCAAATTAGAGGAGAAATAAAAGAAACTTCCTCTTTGTATGTTAATCACTTCCTCTGTCAGACAGGACTTCCAAGGACTGAACTGGGAAAGCCCAGAGAAAAGCGCCCAAACCATGCAGGGTAATCCCCCTTTGTAGGAGCACTACAATGAGCCCCAGGCACAGGACTGGCTCACTTCTGCTATTAAGCCTGAGACTACTGGTTGCCCCAAATATTGGGCTCAGAATCATGGGTCTCAACCATAGAAGAGGATGTCTATCCTTTTGGCCATATCGGAACATTATTTGGATAGAGTGACCCTGTCCCTTTGCATTTTGCAGTCTGCTTTGGATATAGGTAGTGTATTTAATTTTTAAAAATGCTATGAGGATCAGAGTCTGCAACCTGATACATTCACAGCTGTCATTTACTTCTGCTGTCATTAAGTGTTTCCTAAACACCAGTCACTCTGATACTGCATTAACTCACTAAGCCTAACCTCAACGATCTTTTTTCTCTCAGAGAGTAATATTTCTTTACATGAACTTCCTTTGTTATAGGGTTTTGGGATTTCTATACTCTTTTCTCCTGGAAGACTTTCATTCTCAAGTGAGACAGGATATTAAATAAAGAAAGGAACAAATTATAATTCTGTGTGGAGTAACAGTCTCTAAACTGAATGAGGGTTATGGAGGGTTATGTTTGGATGCCAGTAATTAGCGATCTAGAATTTGGACCATAAGTGTACATCCAGATATACCTGAGTGATTTAGAAATTTATGTTTGGTCTTCAAAAATCAATGCAGCACTTAATGAAGTTAGTCAGATGGACTAACCCATCTAATCTGATTAAGTACCCCCACACGCCATGCCCTTTTCTATTACTTGCTTCCAGTTGGACAATTTCCCTTCCTGGTTCAGGTGCCTGCTTCCTCCATTTATCTTTGACCTAAATCATTTTTACAGAACTGGGTGGGACAGTAGTCACAAAGGTAAACTGGTGTGCTTGGGGGAAAGTGGCATGACTTTTAGTATGGGGACAGTGATACGCAGCTGAAGATAGCAAATATTAACCTTGAATCAGAAAAAGATAGAGTAGGTTAGTCTTTAAATTCATAGAATACTAAACTGCACCAAATTATACACCAAATTATAAGAGTTGATCTGATGTTTTCTACTGAGATTTTATTGACAGTAAATGATTATTGAAAAAACCAGTTCTTTGCCTCTCTGGAAAATCTTGATTTAGGTACTTCCTAGTATTTAGGAATTAATTTAATATGTAATAAATTTAACCTGTTTTAATTAATTCAGTATGTAATAAGAAAACGTATGCTCTGTCTGATCCAGTATGAAGCAAAATAAATTTTTTCACTTAAATGAAATAAAATATTTAAATTCAAATTGGTTTAAGAAAATATTCATAGGTAATTTTCCTTAGTTCGTTGCCAACCTGGTAGTAGTTTAGGTCCCTTTCTACCTGATCAGCCACACTCCCTGAAGCACTGTATTCTGCATTATGCAGTATTATGCAGGTTTTGCTCTGACCAAATTTTGCACTGTGAATCCTAAGAAACATATTACTATGGATGCGTTTCAGGAGAGGTGATTTCTCCATAAAACCTGGCCCAGATAGAAAACAGACTTCATAGGACAGGGTATCATCATATGGGAGAACACAGTGAACCTTGTCCTTTTTCCAATTTAGAAAAGTTGCTTGCAGGAATCCCAAACTGATTTTAATTTTGGAACTTCCACCCTGTAAAGTGTATTTGTACTCCAAAATGTTGTTATTATTTGGGAGAGTCAAGCTGTTGATGTGATGAAACTATCTTTGCAAAAGGGTCAATCATGAATTATTGGAAAACACTATAAAAATTTTTGTTTATTTTGTTAGTTATTCTTTTGTCTCTGATACTGAACAACTCCAATAGCAGTGAAAACTTCCAGCAGTGTTATTCAGGCTTTTTCATCTTTTTGCTGTGATAATTAATTAATAATACTAATGCTGAATTTCATCATCCATTTTTATCATTCAGGCATTCAATAATATGTTTTAATTTTGACTAACCTGAATAAATGTTTGTGATGGGTTAGCCCTGGCTAGACAACAAGGTCCCACCCAGCCACCAGCTCACTCTTCACAGTTCGCAGGATAGGATGGGGCGGGGGGAGAAAAGAGGAAAAAAGAAGAAAAAAAAACCCACAAGTAAGATAAAGATAAGCAGGTCAATTACCAATTACCATTACGGGCAAAACAGATTTGGCTTGGGAAAAATGGGTTTCATTTGTTGAATTTATTTAATTACTGACACTTTCTGCTGTGTCCAGCACAGGGCAGCCCTGACCTCTTCTCACAGAGGCTGCCCCTGCAGCTACCCTCCTGCCAACATCTTGCTAGGGACACCCAGTACTATCATCATCAGCAAAGTCTGTCGCTTCGAAGCACCATATCATTTTCATATCACTTACTAGTGAGTACACATTTCAGTGAATATGTCTGGTAAAAGTCAGTATGGATTCAGCTGACATCCACCACTGCTTGCACCCATTCCTACACCATTTCCTTCTTTGAGTAGTTACTTGTGTAGAAGGACTCTTTCCCACAGTGGTCAGCTATATTGACTGGATCTCCCTTAAACATGTATCTGTAGAGACCTCAAGGAAATATGAGAGGGGTGCATCTCTGTAAGGCATGACCTCATGCTCCTGCTTCATGGCCAATAAGTGTATTTCACACTTGCATTCATTTGGAAGTGTGCATTTTAATAGTCTATACAGCACTACCTCTTATGCACTCTGCATCAGAAAATTGTGCTAGTTCATGCAGCGAAATTTAGTACGATAATCAAAGAGAGTATAGACTTTTATAAAATTAAACCGTTACACTGTCTTGTGAATTTAAACTTAGAAGTTGGAGCTGTAGAGATATAACTGCCTATAATCAATGTGTTACAGTAAAACTCTCTGTAATGTGCTTCATGCAGGCTGTGCCCTTGAATGCAGCATTGCAGCTCTAAATCTCATATGGTGCTTCTTTGCTCAATATTGTTCCATGTACCTGCCAAAGCAGATGAAATCAGAAGGAATCTTTCTTCTCACCCTCAATAGGTCCTGTTGACTAGTCAAGAGTAGGATTTGTCTCAGGTTGTGGAGAACAGTTGATGCAAGAAGAAAAGTGTGTGCAAAAAATCTCACACAGCAGAAAGAATGCATAAGGGGAAAGCAAAAATTGCATGGAGGATGGGGAGGGCTGTGTGGACTGAGGGCCAAAGTGCACAGAAAAGTGGAAAATAGAAATAGAGCAGATCAGAAGCAATAAGAATGAGAGAACTTCATTAAAGGGGAAAGACTCCTTGACCGTACACACTGAATGTTATATTTTCAGTGTCTCCATTTTGCATAGACTTTTATAAAATCAGTACTTTACAGACTAGTATAAAAGTCTTTAGGTACATGTCTCAAAACAGAATTACATTGGAAGACCTGGACCCTTAAAAGAAACCTTGATTATGGCTCAAGATTGGTGTTACAGAGTATCTTACAAAATAGAAGTTAAACTTTATTGTTACCTTATTTTCTTAATATTTTAATTGCTTCCATGGTTATACTGTTAGTTTCAATGAAGACAAAACTGTTCATCCATTAACTGTAGTCCTCAAGAGGGTGAGGGACTTTGAAACAACTGCTTATATCATCACAAGAGCTAATGAAGGCTAACGCTCTATGCTGCTTGCCTCTTGCTGAATGTGTTTCCATAACATTTTCCCCAAATTATATCTACTTATTCCTGTGTCTCAGTCTGGAAATCAATTCTAATTTATTTTCAAGATGTCAGTCATGGGTTGTATTGTGGCAGTATTTAATCTGTTGCTGTCTTCAGGATGACTTGCCACCTCAGAAATGAAGTTGGAAAGATTTTGCTTTCATAGAATGGCATGGGTTGGAAGGGACCTTAAAGATGATCTAGTTCCAACCCCCGTGCCATAAGCAGGGGTGCCACCCACTAGATCAGGTTGCTCAGGGCCCCATCCAACCTGGCCTTGAACACTTCCAGGGATGGGGCATCCACCATTTCTCCGGGCAACCTGTTCCAGTGCCTCACTGACCTCTGTGTGAAGAATTTCCTCCTAACATCTAATCTAAATCTCCCCTCTTTTAGTTTAAAACCATTACCACTTGTTCTATCGTTATCTGCCTGTGTAAAAAGTTGCTCTCCATCTTTTTTATAAGCTCCTTTTAAGTACTAGAAGGCTGCTGTGAGGTGTCCCTGGAGCCTTCTCTTCTCCAGGCTGAACATCCCCAGCTCTCTCAACCTTTCTTTATAGGAGAGGTGCTCCAGCCCTCTGATCATCTTTGTGGCCCTCCTCTGGTCCTGCTCCAACAGGTCCACGTCCTTCTTGTGCTGGTGGCCCCAGACCTGGATGCAGTACTCCAGGTGGGGCCTCATGAGGGCAGAGCAGAGGGGGACAATCACCTCCCTCTGCCTGCTGTCCACACCTCTGTTGATGCAGCCCAGGATGCAGTTGGCCTTCTGGGCTGCGAGCGCACAGTGCTGGTGCACATTGAGCTTTTAGTCCACCAGAACCCCCAAGTCCTTCTGCGCAGGGCTGCTCTCAATGAGTTCTTCTCCCAGTCTGTACTCATGTCTGGGATTGCCCTGACCCAGGTGCAGCACCTTGCACTTGGACTTGAACCTCATTAGTTTCACGTGGGCCCACCTCTCATGCCTGTCTAGGTCCCTTTGGATGGCATCCCTTCCATCTGTTGTATCAACTGCACCACTCAGCTTGGTGTCATCTGCAAACTTGCTGAGGATGCAAGGTTTTCACCTTGACTTTGTTTTGCTTTGTTTTCTTCTTCCAGATGAATTTCGCTCTTCTCTGTATTATAACCTGAACAGGAAGTCAGCACAGAGAAAGAGCTCATTTTGCCGCACTGTTTTTTACCTTTTTTTTTGTTTGTTTTGCATTTGCTTATACCATTTACAAGACTGATAGCTCTGATCACTGAAGTGCTCTGAACTCTGAGCAGATAATCAAATCTGCAAGTTTCATTTTAGAATCTCAATTAGAACTCAGTATTACCAATCAATTAAAGAATAAATAGAGATGTGCTGACTTATTTGGAAAATTAATGGTGTTGGCTGTGAAGGAGAGTGGACAGAGCAGGTGTTTGATGTCTGCCCTTGAGTAACTAAGCCACTAAAACTGGATTAGATTTGAGAGCAGGTATAATGTCTGAAACAAAAACATTTTCTGGTACACCAGCTCACATCAGTCATATCCCAACATTCACTCTGTTTCAAGCCACAGCAGCACAACAGTATTTTTCCAGGTGGAGGATGCCTGAGCTGATTATTTTGGAGAAGAAGTTGCCTGAGGATATTTTCTCATTGCTTGCATACAAAAAGGAACATTACATGTGATTTATGTCATATAAAAGATACTTGCCCAGGCATAAATGGTTATAAAAAAAGGAAACAGTTCTCTTCAGCAATACTTTTTTGTTGTTGTTGTTTTTTTTGGCAATATCAGAATAGTCACGTATTTCTGACAGGGGGCCAAACGACTAAATTCTCAGGCTATGCTTTGATTACTCCCACTGGAAATTAGCTCAGTAAGATTTGACAATACCTAAGAAGGAAGTGATTTTTTGTCCCAAGAAACATAAGAAATTAGAAAATGAATCAGTTTTTGAATTAGGATAAAAGAAAGGTATATTTTTCATATATTTCTCCAAAAGAAGTAAGACCAAAAACATTTCACCGTGCTCCCAAATAGCCTGCATGGTAAAGATAGACCTCAAACTATAGGAGACCTGAAATATAGTTCCAGATCCAGGAGTCATTTGGTTATACAGAGTGAAATCTCACCAGTGTTATACAATCTTCACAGCCCAGAGACAGGGATGTTTGCCTGTCACATTCTAGGAAGTGTCTATAGCTACTCACTCTCTGGCCCAGAACTGCTTTTCAGTAGCTAGAAGCCCTCAGATGTGGTAGATTTGGAAAGACCCCGCCATACAACTGAGCTGCTGCTGGCTACAGGCTTACCTGGGCTATGAGACAGTGAAGCTCAAGTCTGGTCACTACTTCAGGCAAAGCAGGTTGTGACCGTGTGCTCCCCACATTTTGCAGGTGTCTGGCCTCTAGGGATTTTGAGGTGTCTCTCTGTCAGATAGTGTAGCAGACTCTTGTAGAAGAGTCCTGAGAACTGATGCTATGAGAATCATAGAATCATAGAACCACCTAGGTCGGAAAAGACCTGCAAGATCAAGTCCAACCATCAACCTGGCCTACCGAGTCCCATCACTAGATCATGTCCCTAAATGCCACATCCACATATCTCTTAAATACCTCCAGGGATAGGGACTCCACCACTTTCCTGGGCAGTGTTTCCCAATGCTTAACCACCCTCTCCATGAAGAAACTTTTCCTAATATCCAATCCAACACCTTCCTCCAATCCCGGCTCAACTTTAGACCATTTCGCCACAACCTAAATTACATGAAGATAGATAGGATTTTAAGAGATCACGTCCCTGATGAAATGCCATACTGTCAGAAAATTCCCAAATGGACACAGTTGCCATCCTTAGAGTACAAGATCAAAACAGAGTATAACTCATGTAATTTAATTGCCTTTATAGCTTAACTCCATTCCTAGCCAAGTACAAAATTTGGAAATGGAAATATTTATCAAGATTTTTAGCAGGGGTATTTGCTGAGACACATCTGTAGGTGCCTTCTTTATTAGTACAGTAGCAAGGACTCACACACAGGAGCAGCCAACCTACAGATGTATTCGGCGGATGATGCTCTCCCTCCAAACTACATGGGTGCTCCTGGGCAGTGGCCCTCTAAATTCCTGCAAACTGCATGACACTTTGAGTCACCAGCACTCTAGAGGGAGAAAGGACAAAGAAATCCTCTTATATCCCTTGATGAAATGCTGCTGCACTGTGCTATATCCAGAGTCTTTTGCAGAGCTGAAGTGAGGACAAGATTAGTGTTTTAGCACATCCCAGTGGCTTACACACAGGGAAATGAGAGAGCTCTGGCTACGATGTCTCATGAGAAATGTAGTCTGATTGAGATGTCTAATCAATACAAGAAAAGAAGAAATGTGAGCATTTAAGCATTATCTGTGATGAAATACTACAGCAGCATTTTCCACTACAAATCTTAGGCGTATGGATTACTTTTCTGTCCATTGACAAACATATTTTTCTCAGCAAAAACACATTTTCCTGTCAAATTCTAGTTTCAAACAAATAAATCTCATCAGCTGTAGCTGCAAGTCATCACTGTTTGGCAGAACTCCTTGCTGGTTGCCCAATACTCTGCATATCTATGTCATACTGATTCCAAATAAGAGCTAAATGTTTCTCTTGGGCAGAGACTTCCAACAAAAAAGGTTAATCAAACGTAGGGGAACAGATTGCAGGAAAAAGAGTGGATGCATCAGCCACACATGACTAAATTCTACTTTAAAGTTTGCTAGGGCTGCTGATAGCGGTTTCCCTGTTTTCATTCAGCTGTAGCTCAGCAGACTTTGTTAGTACTTCAGTGCCACAGACACTAGTTGAAAAACCACACTAAATTTAGGGTGTTTAAAGTAACTTTTCGGCGTATAAAGAGGCCTCCTAATGGGTTTCAAAGGGATGCTGAGTTTATTGCATTTTGAAAAAAGACACTTCAAAAATGGAAGTAAGTTATGAACATGTCATCTGAAAATTATGGGGATTTCTTGCTCATAAAATAAAGAAACATTGTTTCCATGTCCTGAATTTAAAATAAGACATCTGTCTACAGTGCCTTGAGTCTAGTATGTGAATACAAGAAATCATTTCCCTCAGTGCATATTTTTACTAAACAAAACTGTATAAACAGAATTACTAATGGAGATCCCCAGGCCTGCAGAAATCACAAGGAATGAAGTGAACACAGATCGTTTCTTGAAAGTGACTTTTTTTTTTTCCTTGGAAAATGTTAGGTGAAGAACATCAGCATCATTCATCAGTAACCAGTGGTTCTAACCACCGTAGGGATAAGGACCGTTGCTCTTTGAGCTTCTGCCTGTATGGCTTCAAGGGCAGCTGGTAGGCTCCTGCTGCTGTCAGCACCCATGCAGCTCTGCCCAGCTCCTACCACTTCAGTGTTTTATTCTAGCCCATCAAATTCACTTTTGCCCATTTTTAGTGTTGTAGCAATTAACCAAGTGGTCCCTCAGGATACTGTGCATGCTGGATTACTAAAATTCATAACATATTTATGCATGGGAGACCTAAAGTACCTTTTTTTTCTCTTTAGTTTGTTTTTGTTTTTGTTTTTTTTTTCAAGTGCAATTCAGCTTGTGGGTTCCTTGGGTAGGACCGTATATTTTAGCTCTCCCACGTCTCCTTCTTCCTGGCAAAGACAGTCTTTCCCAGTCAGGTAGGTAAATTTATTTTCTTAGCCAAATACAAACATAATCTAACCTTTCAGTTAGAAGCTGCTACAACTCAGGACTGCAAAAAGTCATTAAACCAGATCTACCCCACAAACAGTGTAGATGTCACCTGATGGTGAAACACAGTATGGAGCTTTCGACATCCTGTCCTTCACATAAGATCCTGTTTACTCATGTTCTGCTATGGTTTTATGATCACACCTGTTGCTTTTCAGCTCCACCAGGAAGGAAAACACGCTGCTGTGCAGAGCTGCACTTTCCCCCACCTGCAGCCCATGGGAGGGAGAGCAGCAAGGGAGCTCACTGCCTCCATGCTCACATTAGTACTGCATTTACCCTGGGGATTAAACCAGGGGCCATGGGGGACACCACGTTTTGTTTTTAATGGTTTAAGTATTGGTGTTTTTGTAATTTATAAATCTACTTTTAGTGGGTCTTTATATATGAAAGGATGTGAGGAGAAGGGAAAAATGTCACAATATAAGCCCTGTCCTCAGTGCGATTAAGGAACTGCTGTTTTTCTACATGTCTGTGTGTGTTTGTTAATGCAAAGAGTCTTCTACCTGCTTTACGAAGCTGGGTTGCCTGATCTTTTGGTCATAAGAATAACACAGGTGGTGCCGATCCTCTGCTCCCTGTCTGAATGTCACTACTGGTGTATTTCTGAGCCCTGTACCAGCAGACTCTGAAATGCATACGGCTAGTGAGATGATTATTGTAAGGCTGTAATACGTGAACAGGAATTGTACCAGGCTCTAAAGAACTGCAGGCAGTCATTGCTAACTCCTGTGCTCTAAGCTATATGCCAAAACTGCAGAATTGGATTTTTACAGACATCCAACCATTCTTCTGGAGCAAGAAGAGGTACAATGATCATCATATAAGGACAAGAACAAGGTTAAAATGCAATTACAATTCTTACGGGATTAGAAAATAAAAACAAAAAAATGTCTCAAAGACTGGATAAGTTTATAATAATTTGTTTTAATCACTTGCCCTTGCTTGAGTTAAAAAAAAAAAATTAAAGAGGGGCTAAAACATTTTTCTGTTTTGGTATGTGACATATAGCCATGACACATTCTATGTACTTTTTCTTGCTTCTTGGCTAAAATTTCATAGGAGTAAATGGTGAAGATATTGCATACATTCACTTAAAGTAAACTAAAGCACGAGTTAAAAACAGAATGCCTATACCATGTTTGGAAAAAATTTTGTCAGTGTCTTCTGTCTTAGTCTGAAGGCAGTTGAGGGTGCAGCTCAAAAAGGGAGACAAACTTCTCAGAACACAAGATAATTCTTAGTACTCTTCCATAGGTTTCAGCAATTTTCTGGTGATTGTATCATATCTATATCTTGCAAATTCACTCAGAGCTAGCTGGTGCACTGCCATGAAGGGAATAATATCCATAGTTTTTTAAAGCAGCTAAAGTAGTTACAAGCTTCCTGAATACCTTTAAGCAGGTTTCTCACTCTGTCATTCTGCATTTTGTGGGGCTTTGAATACTGTAGATAAGTGTTCTTACTAGTGCTTCTTATGTTTATGTACAGTAGAAGGTAGCAATCTGTAACTTTGTAGAGTATTTAAAAGTAAAAATTATGCCATTGACCTGATACAGATGTATCTTTTTATTTATACAAAAGTTTATTTAAATCACACTGTTTTTGTCCTGTCTTTGTCACTATTCTTAAACTGATCAACAGCCTAAGCCCTAGATATACTATAGCTGCATACAGTTAGGAAACCTGAACATAGTTAAATGAGGTAAATTGTTCAGAGATTTAATATTTAAGGAGATTTATGATTAATTAATTTTCATTGAAGGGAAGAAAAATAGTATTTTATTTATTAAGTGTTAATTCACAGATCTTTCCCCATTCATTTCTGTCAGACAGATGCACTGGCTATGTTATGTTGGTTTTTCATTTCTGATTACATCTCTCATTTGATGATCTTTGATATTACTATTGAACTCCTAAGTCACTTTTTTTTTTCCTACCTACCTATGAAGTAGAAGGCCTTTTTTTTTTTTTTTTTTTTTTTTTTAATTTCTCAGTATGAGCTATTTTTAGAGGTCTGTCAATAAAACAGTTTCCCAGCAATTCCTACTGGCTTACTGTTGTAGATAGTCTGTGTGTCTGTGCTCAGGTAGTATTTTTAGTCTGTTATCATTTATTCTAACACTGTGAAATGCCAAAATGAAACTGAATAGTCCAGAATTCTATTCCTAAAACTCAAATGTGCTATTGATTCTTTTACAGGTAGGTATCTGTCATAATAATCCGAATGATATATATATATGCATATATATACTTAAAGAAACTAGCAGTCAAGCAGTTTTTCAAATCAGCTCCACTTGCCCAAATTCTGAGGAGAAAAAGAAGAGAAAAAAGAGAATGGAAAGTTCACTGACTGAACCTTCTTATGAAGGCAAGGAGGAAAAAAATTGATGTTCATTTTCTACGTTGTTCAATGAAAGTCATGTTATCTACTAACTTCAGCTCTTCTAAGAGCTAAGAAGAGGATCCATTTTTCTGCCCTAATCCTTCAGAATATATTCTATCAACTGTGACAGCTACTGAATCCTGAATACATTAGTATCCCATTAGAGGGAATGGTGGATATGGAAGGAAAAAAGAGAGAGATCTCTGAGTGTTGTCGCCTATCTGGAAGGTATGAATCCATAGCTATCTGCACAAAATTTTCCAAGTTAGTTCTGCCTTGCATGCAAATTGTATGCAGCATCTCTGGGAATCTGTACTTGGAAACAGAACACAGCAGGAAGGATCTTGCTATCTTTTGTAAGAGGATAAAGTTTGACTACTTTGGGCTGGAGGTTTTGGCTATTTGGGTGGCCACTTACACAGAGCCTATACTCCTAACCCTACTGTGAAGGAAGCAAAGTTTCCAAACCCTCAAGGCAGGAGGCCCTTCAGGGACCGCAGGCAGACAGTTCTTCTCTTGCACTTTTCATCTTCTGTTTCAACCTTACGGTTTTTCCTGTGATTTCAGTTGATCTCAGTGAAAAGGTGCACCCATTTCTTCCAGGTTTTTGTGGATTCCCTGTGAAATGGAGGGATTCCAGGAACTATGGTTACAGTCCGACAAAGATATAGTTTGTCACTGGCACCATAAAGGTATATAATAATGGAATGCTAATAATTTCCTGACTTCAGTTATACAGGAGAGGTGAACATTACATGGTGCTGCTTACTATGACTTGTAAAATCAGTGTCCTTTGGCTCCACTCCATACAGCTAGAGGTACTTTCACTAGCACACTGCATATCATTCAGGATTTCTAAACAAGGTTTTCTGGCATGCTTTGAAGCATTGTTGGAGGAAAGTTAGTATTGCTCAGCTCTTTTTTTGTTTTTAAACTAGGAATAATTTACATTACCTACAATAACATCTAGCAATATGATGACATCTAGAAATGATTATAAGAGAAAAATCACTTAAAAAACCTGGGACATAGGGTTTGAAACTCTGCATTTCATAGTGTTTCCATTAATGTTTATATTTCCATAGAAATTGTCTTAATAAAATTTTCTCCTCTCCCAAGCTTCACATACCTGTCATAAAATCCTAGTGCTGCTACAGTGCTCAACTTAGGCTATTTCTCAGCACTTTAGTGATCTCTGGAGAAAAAAGAATCCACACGTGCTAGCTGATCCAGTGATGGTTATGAGCCCTCAATGCTGTACAGCTGTGAGAAAGGCAAATGTTATCCTAGAATATATCAGCTGGGATACCTCAGCAGAAATAGGGGAGATATTAAAGTACCCTCTGCTGGTGCAAACCTCATTTACTGCAAGAGATTTTGGTTGCCTGTAGTCAGTAAAGGACAGAGTGAACTTTCAACACCTGCAGAAGAGCTACGAGGTGATCTTAATTATGTAAGGAAGGAAATAAACAGAGGGGCCCTTTAGTCCATCAGAAGCAATGCCTGAAAGGGATTACTCCCTGTAAATAACTTGGAGAAATAAACGCCAGAGAGGGAACAGAATATATTTGATCTATCAGATGTTTCCACTTCAGACCAAATGTTCTAGAGAGATGTAAATAATTCTAGACTAGAAATTCAAAGATGGATTTAAGTGAGCTTTTGGAATAGCCCTCCAGCAGGAGCTGAGACTGGGGCCCAGTCTCTCAAAATCAGGTATTCGTTCTGTCAGAAACAGGTGCAGTTCTTTCTAAAATGTCATCTTGTTCTTCTGCTTCCACTATTCTTACAAACTGTCAAGGTCTTCCAGTTTTTTCTAAGTGAAATAGTATTTTTTGACAGCACCTAAGGATGCTCTTTCCTTTCCTTTCTGGGAAATGGGGAGAAGAAGCTGACATCGTTCTTCATGGCATTAAGCAGATCTGTCCTAAACTAACTGCTTGTATGCTCCACTGCCAACTTTCTCCTGCCCGACCTTTTCCAGCACTGGTGTCTGATATTTCCCTGTTCACCAGATGCTTAACAGCATTATAGCTCTCCTTTTGATCCTCTGCTTCACCAATCTTTTCCGATATGGGTTGATTTCAGATCAGATATACTCAAAACCTCTATCCAGTTAATGTAATGGGACTGTATTTGAACCCAGAAAAAAGAGATTTATTGTTTTAGCTTTGCCTAGAGAATTTGTTATGGTATGAAAAAAGCGTGTCAGGTCAGCATTGAAAGGAATAACAGGGCAAGGAGCCAGACCACCTCTGAGGTGAAGCACAATCTTTTAACACTTGGTCAAACATGGAGATTGAATCTAAGTCTGGATACACTCTCCAGTCTACTTCATATAAAAAAAAGATGCATACAAACTACAAAAATCCTTTGGCAATACATGAAATAATCTTGAGGTTCAGGTAGCTTTCAAAATTGTATTATTTTCTATACTTATATCAAATTACTGAAATTGTCCAGAATATATACATATATATATATAGTTGTTCCTCATGATAATTGAAGTGTGTGTCAGAAATTCATCATAAGAAGCTAAGAAATTGTTGGTATAATTTCAGGGGCATGAGAAGAACTTTTTTAAAGGAAGGAATTTTCTGCTTCCGTGAAGATATAGAGATGCATTACATTTCTGTTCTTTAATTATACTTATGGTCTACATTTACAGGGTTCATAATCATTATCAGACTGGTTATTTACTGCTGAGCAGATCCCTAAACGAGGAAATTAAACAACAGGAGCATCCTTATGTTTCACTAATGATTGATCATTTAACCTCCATGATATGGTGACCTGGTAAATTGCCCAGTGTTCTGACCTTTTTGCTGGACCGTAGTACATTTTGCTCTTGCTCAGAAAAGATGCTTTTTTAATGCTGTTTGGATGACATGATGGTAGACATAAAAAAATAAAAGACTGGAAATTTTATAAATTTGCTTGCATGTATTTTATTTGATCTGTGCTGAAATCTAAATAAGAGGAAGTTTAAAAGGAAGATTTACCTGTTTTCACAGGCAATAGGGTAAAGAATGGTTGTAAAAAAAGACTCCATTTTAGAACAGACTTTAACTACAGTATGTTAAATTACATCCATTCTTTCCAGATGACAGTAGTTTGACATTTGACGATGAAGCTCAGATCTATATTCCTGCTCTAATATGTCCCTGCTTCCAAAAGAATATCTTGGCCCAAATGAAGGAAAAAAAAAAAAAAAAAAANCAAAGCAAAAGCAAAAGAAGAAACCAAGTACATACAAGGGGAGGAAGAAGGAATAACAAAATATTTCTGTGGATACTAAAATTAAGAGATAAAATTAATGTAAATAATCCACTGTAGTACCTATTTTCTGTGCATTCAGGAAAACAGTAAGTGTATCTGTTTACTTTGAAATACAAGACTAAGAGCCATCTCTTGGGTTTTAATAAGCACAGTTCTCCTCTTCCTGCTGTAATGCTGAAATAAGAATATTCTTTCAAAACTGAAAAAACATGCCAATTGTAAACCATCAACTTAACAATCATAATTTTGTCTGAAATATTTTTTCTCCTCTACACCACACAGTCTGTGACATTACCAGTCTATTATTTCACTTTGTTCACTTATGCAATCAACTAAACAATCTAATGCCATCGGTTTCTTTCCTACATATGTGGTCTGTCAGTCAATATTTCATCTTGTTTGCTAGGGTTTTTCACAATACTGCAGGAGGGATAAGAATGTTTAAAACTAAGAAAATGAGACAAAACCACAATAATAATAAATAATAATAACAGAAAAAAACGGCAGTAGTATTCAAAAGTATAGCCCCTCAAAATACTTTAGGCTCATTTTCTTAAATTGACTATTTCAGTTTGATATCGTTCCCTTTGATATGTAGCATATCTGGATACAGTTTCTCTATTGAGTTTTTAATTCTGAATATAGCATCCATCAGCATAAGTGGCCAGATAGTGATTTTTGTAAGGTTATTCATATCTGAGAGGCCTGTAAACATCTTTCTTTTTATTCTTACAAACTTAAGCGATTATTCTTATGTCAGATGAAAGAAAGCCATGACTTAGAGGAATTTTGGAGAAAACAATCTGGAGAAAGAACAATCCGGAGAAAGAATAAATAGTATTTTGTTTGGTGAGGTTGCAGTGATTGCTAATGCTGTGTGACAGAAATAGGTGGGATTCTTGGAGAAATCATCCCTACTTAAATTCTGTATTAGCACTTAAATTATGTAAATGCACTAGTTAACAGTCCCTGATTAGCAACATTTATGTATCAGATATCCCATTTTGCAACAAAAACAAATGAATCCACTGATTTACCCAGTGCAACCTATGTAGCCACCTCCTTTCAGACATTTTACAGCTAGAGGGAAGGAAGATTCATCCTGGAATTGGAGAGTTGGTCTAGCCTTTTGTGTTAGAGGCTTTGACTCTGAATCACATCCTACCTGCAAACAAGCCAAAAAACGGCACAGTGACAGAACATGGGGTAGAGCATGATCTGGTCTCACTTGGGTTTCATTTGTGCTATGAATCACACAGAGGAATTCAAACACTTCCAAGACAGCTGCATTGTTTCTGTCTGCAAGTGAAAACGGTGGTGCAAAGAGATGTGATTAGCACAAACACGGCTGCAATTAAAACTCAGACTATATCTTCTTTTGATTTACATGAACTATGGTTGTACCTACATGGTAAAATTGGTATATGACTGAATCAAGCATAGCATAAGAATAAACAAGAGCAGTGAAGGTACAACAGCTTTGGCTTTATTTTGTGCAAAAACATGACCAGGAAGCATGGGCCTCAGGAAAACACTTTGGTTTTTGCAGTGAGTGAAAGCTATCATTGCTGCTAATATTACCTGTGCTAGCTGAATTTAAGTGATTCATTATTTCTACTGACACAAGCAGCAATCACAACTTTATCCAGGCACATAGTTATATCTTGGGTGTACCATTCCCACTGGATTTAACATTTACTGTGGCAAGGGCATGGGTCATTCGGCCGAATTTTTTTGGGTTGGAGCATGGAGATTTTGGAGTGTAGATCATGCTTGAGGAAATTGGGAGCTAAAGTTTTCAGGGAAACAGGCAAACATCATCAAGAGTGAAGCTGGTCTGGGCAATATGTTCACGTTATTCACAGAGATTTGAGTCCTTAGTCTGAAAGCTATCAATTCTTTATGCCTCTGCTCCTCTGTGCTTATTTTCAAGGCTGCCACTGTGACTGCAGTGGCACTGAACACAGGTCCTTGGCTCACCACCCAGCATGAGGCACAGCGTTCACCCACTTCTAAACCCCACTGGTATTTTAAGAAAACAGGACTGTGTTTTCTTAAATCCAGCTCCTTCTTTTCACCTGTGAACCTGAAAGAGAGCTCCTTCCCCAGGGAGCTCATGAGCAGCTGAGGTGTGAGCAAGGTGCCTCTGCTCCTAAGCCTTCAAACCACAGGAATATCACAGTATTAATGATAACTACTGACAAAAGTCCTGTTCCGCATGTCAGTTTTAGAGCAGAATTTCATACATTCAGACTACTGAAAGTTTTTTTTCCCCCTTCACAATTAAAATTAACTCAATTTCTATAGCTAATTAAATGTAGCAGCCTCTTTGACTTCTAATTCATGCTGCTGAGAGACCCAGTGCCCTGGTAGGCATTTACTAAACATTGTCTCATCTTTGAAAGCATAATCTCTAGCCTCTTCCAGGCACATTAAACAGTTAATACAATGATTTGTCTGGCTGCCATAGTGTTTCCATGGTAAAAGCAAAGTTAAAAAAAAAAAAAAAAACAGGTAAAGGATGAATAAAAGATGCCTCCCTTCCCCTGCTTCCCCACTTGCCCCTAAAAAGAAAAACTGGAAAAAAAAGAATTTCAAGCCTTATAATGCAAATCATCTGGAATTCTCAAGCTTCCTCAATGCTTCTTTCTTTCTTGTTAACTGGAAAGGAAAAAATAAGGAAGTATTTGGGATTTGTTCTATCCCGGATTACTTCTGAAGATGACAGACCTGGCTGAACCAAGTGCAGTTCTCTGTCTGGAAAAGTCTTCTGTTCATGTTGCAGCACTCTTCCCTTCTAAAGACAGGCATGACACCATCTGAATGAGAGACACAGCCAGGTTGCCCAGGATCAGTGTTGCTGTTGAGGAACAGTCACTGTCTCTTTATTCCCATAGATAAGACATCAGGTGCTATTTCAGCAAAGTGGTAAAATACTGGTTTAAACTATGTTTCCATCTCTAAGGGACCTGGAAGACATACATATGTTCCTTTATTGTCCAAGCTAGCACTGTACTTTTGTCAAGTATAGACTGATGTTTTACTTCAGCCCTAACTACTCCCTGCCGAATGTTTTAATTTATTAGTTCAACCTTTCTTTTAAAAGTACAATTCTCTTTGCAGCAGCAGGCACTCAGACAACCCTATGAAATAAAAAATTATGCAGGGGAAAAAAAAACACACACACACGCAAAAACCTACCAGATTATTTTATAGCACATATGTGCTAAATATTTTCTGGAAACTTCAAACTGAAAAGCAATTACTTTGTGCCAACAAAGCAATTAGAATGAGGAGCAGACATAGATGCTTTGCAATAGAACATCTTGTACTATTGATAAAGTGTTTTGCTTTCTGTTTGAATGTGAAATTCCCCCATCCATACATAGCATGCATAGTTTCATCCCAGAATGGCACACGCAGTTTCCATGACTGCGTATGTCTAATGCACATATTTCCGTCGCAAGTTTCTATTGTACATAAACTTGTGGAGCTCCTGAGGTAATGTGGTTGCTTGCATTCTTCATGCAGAGCTTTCAACACTCCAGTTTTGAAAAATAAGGTTTTCCTTTTGAACAACCTCTTTTGTTTGTAAACACCATGAAAAAGAACTCTGAAATCCTGTCTTTAGATGCTTCACTTTAATGAGCAAATTAAAATCCCATGATACTTGAACTTTTTTTTGCTGTTATTTCTGCTGAAACTACAATATAAGTATGTTTTATTGACCTTTCTTTTCCCCCTGTCAGGTAGTTCATTTTTCTTGCTAGTCTGAAGAAGAGAAAAACAAACAAGTAGCAAGTA
Source organism: Chauna torquata (assembly GCA_013399475.1). Classification (NCBI taxonomy): domain Eukaryota; kingdom Metazoa; phylum Chordata; class Aves; order Anseriformes; family Anhimidae; genus Chauna; species Chauna torquata. The sequence goes on along the minus strand of VXAL01019607.1, from coordinate 214,579 downwards.
GTCAGTAAGGACACACAAACCTCAACTAAATAAAAGTCAAGTTTTTTCCCCAAACTCAAGACACATCAAATAAATTAAAAAAATAAAAATCACTTTGTAACATTGTAAAGCTATTCATTCTTCTGACCTTTGCTCTTTACTGACTTCTTGTTTACCATAGGCTCCTATTATTTTAGCTGTGTGGCAGGAGGTAGGATGTGCAAATGTATCCAAAGGTCTTTAAATGCCACTATGTTGTTTTGTATCTAGGCACTCAAGTGTTCATTAAAAAAATATTAACTCTAAAGTAGCAAAGTGCACATTGCAAAGAGAAACCTTTCGAAGAGCAGAACTCATAAAATAATTTATCTCCAGATACTATCTGAACTGCAAATTCAGACTTTTGTGCCAAAATAGTTTGCTTTGAATTTCAAAGTTTAAGTGTTGTCAGCATACTTTCATTGCGCACTTAACTTTAGATGTAATATTAAATAATTCCTTGGAGAAACTCCGCCTCCCATCACCAGAGAACCTGTAGTCATATGCTGGAATCAGGCTGATATTCCTCTGCAAAACCAACAAGATGGCTGATTGCTGGAAACAAATCCATCATAAACACATGGTGGAAAGCCTTTTTTAAACTGGAAAGAAACTGTTATGAAATGTAACATTGTAAGTTTCTAATTCCTGTCTCTCTTTGTGTTCCATTGGGCTCTTGGCCAGAACACCTGAATAACTGTTAATGAAGGAGATTTATAACATGCATTTACATAAGACCTGTAATTTGCATTGATACTTTCTTGATACCTCCCCCTCTGCCCCATAATCTCACAGCTGTTCGTTTATCCAGGATCTATCAGACTATGAGAATGACTATGTTCATCAGACTTCCAGAAATCCCCCTGTGGATAGGCTCTCAGCTGAGATTCTTGAGTATTATTTAAGCTATCTGAACACTGTAAGCAACAGAAGTAAAAAAATTACCTGCAGCTGAGCTATACTTGTTTATCTCTGCTTATCCAGCATTTAGATCACATTCTCTGCAAGGGACTGCCAAAAGGTTTCTCTGTTACGAGGGTCAAGGAAATATCCCACAGTTCCTCCGTGTAGTCCAAAGCGTAGCACATATATCACCTTCTGATTTCCATTCCTAGAAGAAAGACGAGAAATGCCAGGTTCCTCAGTGGCACACCTCAGCTGGTGGGCCTTTGCAGTCCTTGCTTCTCCGAGAGCTGTCACATGGTCTACTCTTTCTCCTTTTCCCAAAAACTTCATGAGCAGCATATACTTCCTTGCAACAAAACTGACTGCTGTTCATTTTAAATTCTTCCACTTTTCCCCTATTTGGTAGGTTGTTCCTGGAAATTCTGCTTCAAACATTACTTCCTTAGGACAGTGAAGTTAATATGCTCCACTTCTTGTACAGTAGCAGCAGATATCAGTTAAGATATCTTTTTTAACACAAGTTATACACAGAGAACATCGTCCCTCCTCATGCATCCTATGATTTGCTATGTATAAAAGAACTATGCAGCTACGGATTTCCTAATCCAGCCGTAATCTTGTACCTCTTAAGCATGCATTGTATTATTTTAAAAAAGGCCAATCCACTTTACTGTCACCAAGTGGCAGGCCATGTTATTAGAACATCAGCATCCAGATGCACTTCAAATAATCACCTGGGAAAACTTAAATTGCATTTGCATTTTCTTTTGCTACACCCTATACCGCTGTTTCGGAGATTACTGCTGTGCTTTGTTTCTCCTGCAGGCATGCTGAGAAGTTTGAGAGCAGCAAACCTTCTTTTTCTCTCATCAATCAGCAGACCATTATAATGAGAGCAAATAAATTGTTATGGGTCATCAGAGATCTTACGGATTTACATTTACACAGAACAGGTTTAGAAGCAGATAGTTCTGCTTTGGATAGATAATCACGGAGGAAATAGCAATTGATAATAGAGTTAACTGGACTAAAAAGAAGGAAGAGAACTTCAGAAACAAAACTGGAAGTTTTAATCACATCGAACATGTGCTTTGGACTGATGAAGATTCAATGCAGTGATCTGTTCACATAGTCCTGGAACTCCTCTATAAATGCCTTGTGATCAGATATTATTACAAAAGATTAAGTCTTTAATGTTTTTAACTGCTCTCACAGCACTGCTGAAAGGCAAGATTGTAAAATTCAGATTTGGTCCCGTAATTATGCTAGATTGAGACTCATGATGTAACCTCTCACCCATACATAGAAGTCAGTTGAAAGCTTCACTTGAAAGCAAAGGACTGGTTAAATTTGGCCATAAACTGAAGTGTTGCTTTTTAGTTGAGACTTTTACTCTAGCATTACAAGAAGTAATAAGTTGGCTTTAAGTATTGTAAACAGAGTCCATGAAACACACATGCAAATTCTTGACCAACTTACAACAAGCCTAGTGCTGCAGCAAAAAGGTGTAGGCAGATAAAAAATGTCTTAATTTACGATCACTGTATCTTATATCACTCTCTCTTATTATCTACCTGCAGATTTAGTTAATCTGTCAGAGTCAGCAAGACTCTAGCTCTGTTTTAGCAAAACTATTAACAAATACTATGTTGCGTTGCATAAAGCATACTTTTTATCACAGAAACACTGTTGACTCATCTTGGTCTCAGCTAGTGCAAATAAGAAATAAAGCTTAGTAACATCTCATGGAACTAGTTTGGTATTTAAACAAGAAAGAAAAAATCCTTTTCTGTCCCATACTAATATGGCAAACAGAAATGTACATCATGTTCATAGGCAAGGCATTCTGCAGACCTCATAATCCAAATGTCTTAGTTACTTCATGTAGCAGAAGAGGTCCAGAACTTTAAAGACTTAACACACTGGAAACTCTCCCCAGGAAGTTCCCAATAAAGAAAACTCCTTTTTAAAAGATTTTCTTCCCCAAATTCTGGTATAGGCACTCTGAAGTCATTCTAGCAAGAAGAACTCATGTAACTGTAGCAAAATTGACCTTAAACAAATCTTATTAACTGCCTGTAGGAGCAGAAAGACTTTAGCAAGACAGCAGAGGTAGCTGAACAGCGCAGTTTAACATCTATGTTAAACAAGCTCAGGTACACTTACTAGAGCTCCAACTATGCCAACATAGCTGAGTATGACTCTGAAATAACTTTCCAGCATTACTTTCCTCATGGCATTCAGGTTAGCAGCTAATCCGTAGTAATTTCACACCAGTCAAGCAAAGAAAAGCCCCCAGATCAATCCAAGTAGACTAGCTAATTTATGAGAAAACAGCTAGCTATGTCTGTTGAGGGGTTTATACCCTACAGCGCTGTATGGGGTTCAGTGGGATTTGTTAGGAGCAGAAGCAATGAAGCATTTGCCAAAGTCATGGGATTGCATGGGAGCACAAATTCCTCTACCTGGATTCATGACAAAGCTCCACCACGTGGGAGAACTTCATCCCAAAGGAAAAGACTTAATAATTTGCAATAGTAAGATATCATTGCTTCTGTGCCTTGCCTGTACAGCTATGGCACAGAGAGCTGCTCAAAGAGAAAGTTCCTTCAGTTTAAGCTTTTGTTTTCAAGTGTAATAGAAATTGAACAACCTGTGTATGTATGTTCAGAAACTCCTTGGGGTACAAGCATCCTGAGGTTTCACTTGCCTTGTTTCAGTACTGAAACATTTTTAATGAAGAAAACTGGGAAATTCTCAGGGTTGTTTTGGTAGTGTTCAGCCTTGTTGTGTAGCTGTGTGAGAAGAGCTTACTCCCTGGTTAGTGTAGAAATGAGAGTAAACTTCTTTGCTGACTAACTTTAAGTGGAATCTGGTGTGATTAATGAAATACTAGTTTAATTTCTCTTTCTCTGAACAGGTATGAGACATAACAATCCTTTCCTTATTGGGAGAATCCTTAAACAGAAACCAACATTTTGTAAACCAAATTTACTTAAGAATTGCCCCCAAAAAACAACCAGTCATAAAAACCCAGTTTTTCCTGGATAAGTCATAAAATATACTATAAAACTAAACAACAACANACACACACACACACACACACAATTCCAAACATCTTTTCTGATGCTATTTTTGTCTATTTTAAAATATTTTACTTAACTATATTGTTAATAGAGCTTTTCTGAGTTAAAATAATAAAGTTTCTTCAAGCTGTATGCATTTTAAAACAAATTGTATGATTGTATTTTCCATGCATTTTTACTTACTAAAGGCAAAATTGCTTAACTATAGACAAAGAGGCAGAAAAGGTCCTCTTGATGGGTTTTAAGATCATCTGAGAGTGCTCTGATCTGGTGCATAGAGCTCCATTAGGGTTTCCGTGCAGATGCTGGTCCCATGATGGTCAGAAATATTGAGTTATTGATTCAGAGGTCTCTGAGACACTCAAGACCATTTCTTCTTCTTCTGTCCTGTGAATATGCATGGCTTCCTTCAGCTTCAAGAGAAATTCTCCCAGCAGAAGGGGAACTTTAGCTAGTTTGCAGAATTGGTCCTCCAGTGATAGTTTTCACTTGCTCTGTTTTATCTTCATCTTACCTACACGTTTTCTAAGTGCTCTGACATCTGTCAAGTCTTTCTTTTTCTTGGGGTCAATGTCAGCATTATTATCAACTGCCTTCAATGATGGCAGGGTGCTGAACAATTGTATGGACAGTATAAACTCGGTCTTTGAAGTGAAAGAAAGGGCTTTCATTTCCTAAATGTCATCTTAAGGAGATGCAGAAAGGTTTTTGATTCCAACAAGACTTGGATTAGAAAATAATAAAATACAGAGCACATATTTATTGCCCGTCTGGGGCTTTAGCCAAAGCTTGTTGAAGTCAGAGGAAAGCTAATCTTTCCACTGAGCATTTTTTTTTTTTTTCTTAAAGAGAAAATGGTGTCCAGAATACTGTACCATTGCTTTCATAAATCTAGACAAATACCCCTATACTTACTCTCCCCCTCTGCCAATGGGTAAATCATCACAAAAATCTTGAGGTCATCGAAGAGAACAATTATCTGCAATGAAAGACACGGCTTTACTTAGCTGAAACCTGATGACTTTAAAACCCAACAATAACAAGTTTTAATGGGAGATGAAAGGAGAAAGAGAAAGCAGAGAAGATAAAACGTTGTGGGAGTGAAATGACTGCAGCTCCTTTAAAAGTGATTGCTTTTGATCCTTGCTCAGTTCAGAAGCAACGTGAAGCACAGGAATAAGAATTTCTGGGACTAGTTACTATATAATAAAAAGTTAAGGTGGTGATCAATTGGATTTCTTATCTATAAAACAGAGATCAGCCCAAAGGCAAAGGGCTGTTATGCATCAGCCTTCCCAAGGGTACTGTATTCTCACCTGCTCTAGTAGGATTTAATTCCCTGAAGTTCTTTACCATTTTTAAAAGGCATTATTTCCAGGCATTCTCTAAACAATCTGAGCATATTATGACAGAATAAGTTCAGAATGTTGAAGAAAATGAATATATTGAAGTCTTTTCTCACACCACCAGTCCAGACCAGAAACTGCAGAGGAGGTTATAGATATATACTACTTTTAAAATAAATGGCCAAACTTTTAAGCATTATATTTGAGCATAGACCAGCTCAGCTCAGATTAGTGTTTGTGAAAGTCAGTCTTGCCTCTCTCCATATTTTCTCTGGTAAAACCTTTCATTATTAGCCCTCAGTTTCCTGTGTAAGATATAGTCTTCAAATTCAGTTCTATTCAAGCCATTAGTATGTCATAAAAATTTACATAAGCCTCAATTACATCTGCAGTACGTTAATTTATAGGGTGAAATTATGGGTATACAGTTTCTAATGGAGCAAGGAAAAGTAAGACATAACAGAGAAATTCCATGAAGTCACTCAGCTCAGTCACTGAAAATGTCCTGGTGGGTTTGGAGGGGCCAACATCTTTTGTAGCCGCTCTCAAGCTACTGACAGCATCTTGAAGAGATGATTTCTTTCAAGTACATGCGTGCAGTGTCCACAGGCTCAAGCTGTGTACGTGACTTGGATCACACAGATACTGAGCTGGACAGGCACAAGAAATCATATTTCTTGGGTTAGTGCTTGCTTCCTTATATCCTTGAGAGACATTGCTGGTGATGTTGAAGCTGATCAGTGATGGACTGTGTGGTAATTTGCACTAGAGGTGAGAAGGGATTTGCACAGGTAGAAGCAATTGTTCACAGAGGTACAACCCTGCCTGTGTGAGGCACGAAGACCCACTCCATCAGAAGTCAGCAAGATCTGGTAGCCACTGCAGCTGCCTCTACCAGAGAGGTGGAGAAGGTAGGTGCTCCCTGCTGAATGAAGGCCAGGTGTTTCTCCCAGTCCAAAAGTCAGAGTTCTAACTCCCTGGTGCAACTGCTGCATCGTGGCCACCCTGCTGCCATCAGAAAGGATAATAGCTCTCCTGCATGCATGCCAGGGCCAGTCCCAATGATCTCAGAGCCCCCTGGGAGATGTGGCTCAAGAGCACCAATCCATTTCACAGGCAAGATGCCACCAGTGAGCTTGTTGTCATATCTTGCAATGCTGTGGAAGATTGTGGGTGAAGGGCCAGTTTGGTTCTGACTGTGTCAGGAATATAATAGGAACAGCTTGTCCCCACTCATTCTGGAGATATTTTGAATGGAGCCCTTTCCCACGTTTCCTGGGTAATGTAACTTGCTTCAACATGAAATGTGTAGGCCATCTTCCTGACATAAAGCACTGTCTGTGATAACACTTCACAGTTTGTTTTACTGACTTAGCAATGCACAAATGCTGATTCCTCATTCATGTTTGGGAAATATAAAGTAGCTTAATGAGAGACCTAAAAAATATATCTGTCTTGAAATACTGTTATAATGAGACTTATATAACTTCTTAGAGATATTTGGGCCTTGTAAAACAACCCACAACCCCCCCTCACAGAAATAAAAAGCCTCTATTTTCTTATTGGCTCTATGGAAATATTCCATGATCACAAACACTTGGTTAAAATTTTAGCCTTTGTGAAAGATTGATAAATAGCTGCAAGCCAGATTTCGAGCACTGATCTGTAACTTCCCTAAGCTCTGAGTAACTCTGGCATTTTTCAAAGGATTGGTTACTCTGGGTTGTCCAAAATCATTACCAATACACAAAAACCAATTTTTTTGACTCTTACTGTTGGGGATTGTAATGAAGGAGAATACAGAATATTGAAGGTGGCTGCAGGGCAGGGGAAGGGTCAAAAGACAGAAAATTGAAGTTTATTTCTAAAACTACATACATGTGAAGCCATGTGGATCAACACTGTTTTGCAGTTCATATATTCTTCTGTACCAAGTCATGAAAGATGATAAGTAACTGTGAAACAGTATTTGCATTAATTCTCCTTTGTTCCTAGGGCTTCCAGGATGTTCTTCTCTTTCTGCCCTTTACCCACAATTCATACATTGTCTTTCCTCAGGTTACCAGCAGAGGCAGATTCTTAGAAAGAAACTTAACAGGATAGTTAAAACTGACACAGAAGGTGAGAAGTCTCAAAGAGAATGGGATTGGTTCTACTTTACAGTGATAAGACTAGTACAGCCAGGACACAGTGAGGCTGGAGAGTATCTAACCACATTTAATCGAAACACAGAGTTGTTCCTTGTACAAGGGGTACTTTAGCTATGCAGCAGGCAAATACCATGCAAACCCATCTGTGTGGTTTTTTATGCTGCTCTGTCAATATTTTCCCAGTGTGTCATCTATTGATGTTTCCTATTAAAATGCACTTTGACAACATTTGCAGCATCCATCCTCTTCTTGCAAGACACATTGTTTTGGATTTTGAAGATTGGGATTTCGGGTATGAAATAACCGGCTTCCTTCACAAGCTTTTCAAAACCCTTGGATTTTCTTCACAAAATTCACCATGGTAACAGAGACAGAGTAAAATAAAACAAAACAAACAAAAAAATCCAACCAAAATGGAATGGAATGGAATAGTGTTGAAGTGTAAATTTCTGGAGCTTTCATTCCCCATCAACTCCATTCAAGGCTCTTTTGTTGGTGAGTTAAATAAGTGAATATTAGTTAGCCGACATACATAATTCACTATGCTCCAGCTTGCCTGGGCTTTTCTTTTTAAGTATCTTTATTCTTTTGTGGTTATAAGGAAAAAAGCAGGAACTACAAATAGCTGTCATATGTGACTACTGTATTTTGTATACTGTTTGACGTAAATAGCTAAAAGGAGAGTTTCTTGTTGCACAAGTGCTGCTGAGAAAGAAAAGTGCTGAGGCTTTGAAGTGGGTCAGTTTATCATTACAAGACTCAGCAAGCATTCACTTAGTTTGTTGTGTTTACTTTCAAGAGAATAAAAACAGCAGCAAAGCTACAAAGGCATATTGCTGTTTATAGAAAATGTCTAAAAGGAAAGTGGAGAGTGGCTTTTTGCCGGTGAAGAGAGTTCAATGGCCTGTGTCTTTTCACCTGTGAAAACCCTCAGCCCGTATCTGTTGCCTCATATCCATGGGAACAAAAAATTTCTAACCAGGTTAGTTCTCATGGGCCTGGAGTCCTAATTCTCCTTTTCCTCAGGTTCTTCATAACACAAAGCACATCCCCAGATTGTTTAATGGTAACTAGTGGCCCTGGAGGCACATTCTCTGAGTTCCCATGCAAACAACAAAAAGCCTCAACTCCTCATGAGCTTTGTCTTCAGTTGCTAATGGCACACTTTAAGGAAGACTCTCTAAGTTTAATTGTGTCTATAGAGAGTTTCCTATCAATATCCCATAACATATGTTTCATTGGTACTATAATTTTATTGCTGTTACCACATTCATAGCTCAGCAGTAGACAGTGAAAAAGGCATATTTTACTGAAATGAAAAAGAGTCTTAAAGTTTTAAGCTGCTTTCTGTCAGTGCATAAAAGAGCTGTTCTGAAAGCCTTCATGCCAGGAGCACTTATGTACCCTATCACCTTAAAATAATCTTTTCTTTTTCTGCTTTGCATTGCCCTTCAATAAAGGGCACACTATTTGAAAAAAAAAAAAAAAAAAAAGAAAACTTAAGGAAATACAAGCCATGCTTTTAGAGTGTGCTTATGTAGTGAAAATGGAGCTAATTGTAACAAATAACTTTGATCTACAAGAGTGAATGATGAGCAGAAGGAAGCAGTTACAGCTGTATAATAAAGTATCATTCTTTTTGTCACTTGACTCCATGAAACGGATACAGGACGAACAGGCAGAGGAGTACTAGAAGATAACGTCTCTTCTTGGTATCATGTGAAGTGAGAACACCATCCCCTGGATTATTACAGTGATCTGGATCCACCCAGGAAAATGAGAACTGCATCACCCTTTGTTAACACAAAGTATCCCACATGTGTAGAATCACCTATAGGCTCCATATCTCACATGCGTAGAACCATCTATAGGCTCCATGCGCTCCACATTATCCCCACTATTTGTCCCAGGCAAAGAAATTGGCAGTACTGCTCTAGCCTGTTGTCCAAAGAAGAAATATGTCACAGACACATCCCCAAAAACCATGAAACAATCTCTGAGCAGTCAAAAATGTACCACAGGTTAGGGTATATCCAGGCTTTATTTCTCTTATTGGCATCCCTGCAGCTTCCCATTCATGAGCCTGCTGCAAACGCTTCTTATGTCTTATTCCTGTTTAGATACTCAGCACGATTCCCTGCTCCTCCCTGCTGTTTTCAAGCAAAACACTCATAACTATTTCTCAAGCTTTTAAAGCAGCCACGAACTCATTTCTGAACATTCAGTGTATGTATATGAGGATGGGGCATTGGAGAGCATAGTTTTACTTGGTTCATGGGACTTTCTGGCCTGTGGAGGCTACTCAGAGGTGGAAAAAAATCTTTGAATGTCTAATCTTCCTTCTCCCCGGGCAATATCCACTCCTGTAACTCTCTAAAGTAGTCACAAGGCCCCTGTTAACATAGGAATGGCAGAAGACTTTCTGTTCTGGTGCAAATCTGCAGTGTGGAGGCTCAGTAAAGGCAGATCCAGCCCTGTAGATCTGTGAATGGCTGAGCAGCCAAGAACTTCACTGTTGACAACCTATGAAACTCCAGAAAAAAATAATGAGGAAACCTTTCCTCAATATAAACAATTTGCTTTTCTCCCTTTAAATCCATGAGATTGCACCTAGTAACTGAATTTTAGTTTCAGTTGTACCTTCTCCTCTGGCTGTGTTCGGTTGCAGGAGCAACAGTAAATGCTGCTATACAACTGAACACAATTGTATCTGTGTCAAGCCTGTTCCTTTTAATTAAAATAACTTCTAGTAGGTTTAAACATGTACACTTATCAAAAGCATGAAGTAAACAGATGGAAATATTTTACAAACACTTATCTGGCTGTGTGTGTTTCTTCGGGTTCTGAGGACTTTCCTCTGGTTGCTTTTCTTCCCTGGAAATACCTCTGTGGCTTCTTCTTTGAGAATCTGCTTTCTCTTTCTCAAAAATCTGTAGATCAGAAGTGAAATATGTTTTTTTTATGTCATTCAGACATCAGTAGAACATAGTTTTCTGAATTACTGACTCTGAGCATCCAAGCTCACTGCAGAAATGTCCTCTTTCCCATTTTTTGGTTTGATAGAGTCTTCTGCTCCTCAGAGAAGCAAGGATGGAGAAATTAACCAAAAAGATGCTTTCTCGTGGAGGATTTTCCCATCCAAATCTGAATCAGACCAATCCATCTGGTTCCTGAACTCAGATGAGACTGGAGTACTGTTTCAGTGTGCTTCAGTATATTTGGGCAATTAGTGATGTGAATGAGAAAGACTAATGAAATATGCAAAATACTATAGTATGATGGAGTTAAAAGGACCATAAAAGCATGGAAATAAAGGAATTTCAAGGAAAGTAAATAGTAGCTCTAATTTCTTGTTTGTGGAATTCCCTGACTTGTGGGTTACTAGTAGCTAGAAAGCTTTACCTTGTGAAACATCGTTATATTTTTGTTTTACAGCCATTTCTCAAGTGTACATAATTGACGATCATCAGACTTTTAGATATGCATTTTTCATTTGACTATGGTCATTCTCAGACTTGAGAAATTAGATAATTCTTTTGCTGACTGCAGTGAAATATGTTCACCTTCCTAGAATGCTCATGGTTCCTAGAATGCTCATGCTATCATGTAGATAACATAGTAAGAAATATGTATAAGTATTTTTACCATCAAAACATACTGCTTTCATTCAGAAAGAAATTGTAAAGACTGTAAATTCTTCCTCCTTGTTATTTATTTATTTATTTTTTGACATTTAATCCTACAAAATTATTCTAACAAGTTCATTGTGTAATATCCTAAAGAATAAGACATACATATTATACAGGGCCTATTCCTGTGTGCAGATTTTCAATTTGTTCACTGTACCTTGTCCAGCCTGTGTGTTAGTAATGCAAATCTATTTCCATTAATCCTTGATGTAAATATATTTTAGTGTGTCTATACCATTATAGGCTCAAAGAGAGTTTTGGTCAATCAGAAGATGGATTGATAGGACTCTTCTTGACTAGTCCACACCTTTATCCCCTTCCTACACTTCTCCTCCCACTCAAATCTCTGGATATCATGAAAATTATAAAGGCCAAGTTATTAGTAAAAGATTCAACTCCTACTACTCAACATTTTGCAGAAACATCCTGATAGTGAGACCCATCTAAGGGGGGCCTTATTGGAATTTATTATAATTCCAATAAATTGGAATTATATGGAAAATATAATTAGATAATTAAGTATTCTGTAATGTCAAGAGATGAGATCATGGTTAATCAACTTATGTCTTTTTTCCTTTTTTCCTTTCCAATTTTAATGAGCNTTTTTTTTTTTTTAATTTGTGTGAATGGCATTTACAGGTAGCCTAATGTAGAACTGCTGTGATAGACAAGCTAAAAGCTCATTAATGTTTGTATAGTGAAAGCTGGTTCCACACGGTGAATAAAAAGACATACACCTTGCTGGTGAAGGAATGAGACTTGATAGAGAATAAAGCCAAAAGCTAAAGTAACATGTTAATTTCTAAATCCCATAGTGACTAGGTGGATAACTACCTTCTGCTGATGAAGCAATCTGCTAAGGGAACGAACTGCTGCTCAGAAACAAGTGCATTTCTCTTATCTGACATTTAGCAGCATCCGTTCCAGCTTGGTCCATTATCTATGTGTTTGCATTGCATGTAATTTGCGATGGATAAATGGAGATTATGCTGAATATTTCTCAGTTTGAGAGAGCAGAACTCAAGATTTGGCATAGATTTCAGCTGGCTAGGTAACTAAGGTCATATGAGAAGTAAATGTTTGGGACTTTCAAGATAATTGTCTTGCTGTGAAACAACAAAATTAACTAATGTGTTGACTTGAGTAGGTTTGCTAAGTAAGCTCAGATCCAGAAAGGAAGGCCCTAGAAATGTGAGAAAAAAAATTAGTATTTTTAGTATTTCAAATTTGTGTTGATAGGCCATCTTGATGTTGAAAGTTGTAATCAAAGTTTTTTTTCAAAATAAAAATTTCAGTCAAGCAGATGAAGCAAGGTCATTTTGTGCTGTCTGAGATTCTGCCTGACTCGTTATTACTTACATTCTGGAATTGATTTTAAAATTTTCAGTAAAGTTTTGCATGGTCATCTGGCAGCAAACTCTTCTTACTAAGCAATTTTGACAAGAGAGCAGATGGAAGCAATCTGAAAAGTATTCCACAGTTCTTCTCCCACTCAATACTATCCTACACTTTATTGAATACATCATGAAGAGTGTAAACGAGAGGAAAAGTAAAATCTCCATGAAAGATGCAGATCAATAAGGAGATTCACACAGGCTTTAAGAAGTTTTGAATCATAGACGTGTCTATGGTGGTCAGACGTGTCAGATGGTGGTCTGACAGTATAACTGAAATGGACCTGGTCCACAGTTTTGTTTTATTATTCACCAGATGTTATTTTCCATCTCTATGAACTATATGGTACAAAAATTTAAACTACCACATGAATAACATTTTTGCTTAGATGTCTTTCTTTTTTAGTTTATATGGCTCATAGACACTCTTTTAGTCTCAAAGCTCAGATGACAGTTTTTGCCACAGTTATGCATTCCAAAAATAAATGGATTAAAAGTAATTGCAAATTTCACCTCTATGTTTCTACTTGCATTTTAGCTCTTTCACTCACAATGCTTTAAAAACATTGGTGATTTTGCTTAAACCATGTAAGAGGCTGACAAATGTAGGTGAAAAAAATAAGATAGCTTATAAAATATTGCTATAGCTAAACTAAGAATTTCTTTAAATATACTTTGTTGGAAATGTATATATATATTTATATGTTTATATTCTTGTCAGCAAGAACTAATAAGCTTTACTAGGAAGCTTTCTCAAATCTAAGATGAAATTTTTGGTGACAGCCTGGTCAGTGCTGTTAGTCACCAGATTCACTTTTTCAGTTCTGCTTTGTCTAACAAATATCCAAATCTTAAAGCTGAGTTCCCAGATTTCCTTCCAGATCTTAAGGAAATGCTGTCTCTATACTGATTATTTTGTTTTGGGTCTCTCGATCTCTGTCACATTTATTTAATGTTTTAAGAATACTATTCTTTATTGCAAAGCACCATTTTTATTTGATGAAAGTCTCTTTTTCCATTCAGCCCCAGGGGCTGCAACTGACAAGAATAGAATACAGATGCCTGACTGATGGACTAGTTCCAGTGAGTGGAGGTGTAGCTTCTAGTCATTACAAAAGTATATCTTCGTGTTTATCTGCCATAACTCTTTTGTTGGTTCTCAGGATAATCCATCCCCACTCCCCCCCCCCCGCCATGCCCAAACTGCTGTTCTTTGAGAATGGCAAGGAAAAAATAACCTGCTGATATTTTGTTCTTTAGAAAGTGCCAGTCTAAAATGCTGCCACTTCCTTTTTGCAGAATTTAATGGGTTGAAATAAGAATTTATAACATTTATTATCTGATACACTGAAAAGGCATGACAATGATGATTGAAGTATGAAAAGTGATAGCAGGTTAAGTTTGAAAGGGGCATATGCATATCCATCAGTGAGGTGTTTAAGTGATTTGAACAGAAAATCACATTTATGCATACAGGGTCTAGCATTTGTATAAGGGATTCTCTCTGTGTCATGTGTGTGTGTATGTACTCAGCTGAAGTTTACCGAGAACAGTTACTCAAATATTGATCTATTATAGTTTAAGGCTGCAGTACAAAAAAGCATCATTAACTGCTCATGACATATGCACATGCATGTCTATTCACATGCCCTCCTATAGATCTGTATGTAAAGTAACATTAGTAGTATTTTGCTTATGTGATAACATTCAAATATTCTTTCATAAAAGATCCTACCAGGTACTGAACTTTCTCCATCACAGTTGAAATTGCGGAAAAACAGTGCTTACAGCTTACCACAAACTCTCTCTCAGGTAGTACTGGTAGGCACTCATAAAAA
>VXAL01019607.1:182198-199950 GCA_013399475.1 Chauna torquata | reverse complement strand
CTTAAAAGCTCAAAGTGGGAGTTATATTACATTCAGAAACCAAAATTATCATGAGTAATAGTATTCTAAAATAAGTTCAACCTTAAGTTTCTGATTGTGTTAGTTTTCAATTAACAGTTTCTTTTCTGGTGTACTTTCCCTGGGAATGCTGTTATTGAAACAAATGGTTCTCACTATTTAGCTTTATTTTGAAGAATATTTTGTGTAAACAATGCATTTACTTTGAATCTCTTGAAGCAATTGTTTCACATGCTTTGGTACAACATATATGACAGCATTTGTCAATACTTGTTTATAATTGAATTTCTTTCATTCTACCTAAACTTGAAATCCAACTGAGAGAAATCCAGCCAGACTTCAGAAGTGCTACTGAAAATAAACTTCCGACCTGCCTTGTTCAGAACAACTGTTAGTAATTTCATAGTGTAAGCAAATCAGTATGAAGACAAAAAAGGCACGCTGGAAATGACATTACTAAAAAAAAAAAAAAAACAAAAAAAATCAAATGCATGATTGTTTACTATGGCACACTTGAAAATGTAAATGTGAAATGGATGTGACACAGAGCTCCTGTTGAACTTAGTGGGATTTTTAAGAAGATTAAGCGAGTGCCAGTTCACAGCTCTGTATTTGGCTTTCTTTTTTCCATACTTACTATATACAACTTTTCACAAGGAGTCGATAATAAAAGACAAAAAGTCATAGCTGCATCTAAGGACACAGCTGAAGCAATAACCAGAATTAACTCAATAAATGAAACTCATTAATTTATTATTTCATGTGCAGACAATGCATGCGGGGTTCCATCAAGGTTAATCAATTTATCTGTCTAAAGAGATCACAAGGGAATGGTGAATACTAGATGCTGGTGTTGAAGTCTGTTTATTATCGGTGAGTCAATACAAGCCAAGGGATTTGTAAACAATTTAGATCTCGTCTTTGTGATGACAACATTATTGACATGCATAGACACACCTTATCTTTGCAATTTTAGTAGCCCAAGTAAATTGTTAAGAAATATAATCACCAGCAATAATCGATTTATGACGGATAATGTAATTTGCAGAACTGTAACATTACTTGTTATTAAATTTGCCTGTCTCTGTCTATTATAAGTCTTTGTTTTCAATTGCCAGTACTTTGGGCAAGGTAAAATATTTGTGCTGAAATTTTGCATGCTGAATGTTTACTCCAGACTGCTTCAGTGGTATTTGCTGAGGTTGTAGTCCTCAAGGAATACTTACACAGAAATGGTTTCTTCACTACAGAGAAAGAAAATGGAAAATATGGTTACATTTAGTAATGTTACAAATAAAGCTGATGAACTACAAGACATTGAGATGCTGGAGCACGGCCAAAGAAGGGCAACAAAGCTGGTGAAGGGTCTGGAGAACAAGTCTTATGAGGAGTGGCTGAGGGAACTGGGGTTGTTTAGCCTGAAGAAAAGGAGGCTCAGGGGAGACCTTGTCGCTCTCTACAACTACCACAAAGGAGGCTGTAGCAAGGTGGGGCTTGGTCTTTTCTTCCAAGCAACAAGCAATAAGATGAGGAAATGGCCTCAAGTTGTGCCAGGGGAGGTTTACGTTGGATATTAGGAAAAATTTCTTCACTGAAAGGGTTATGAAGCATTGGAACAGGCAGCCCAGGGAAGGAGTTGAGTCACCGTCCCTGGAGGTCTTCAAGAGACAGTGGTAGATATGGTTCTTAGGAACATGGTTTAGTGGTAGACTTGGCAGAGCTAGGTTAACAGTTGGACTGGATGATCTTAGAAGTCTTTTCCAACCTAAATGATTCTATGATTCTATGAATTTGGATTTGAAGAATTCGGGCTTCTCATTTTTGGGTAAAGTGTTTATAAACTTGGGTAAGGCTTGATATAGGAGAGATGGTGCTATATTTGTCTTCTGCTGCCCTAAAAATATTGGTCCAAATCTGGGCACCAGGGCTAATTCTATGCCAGTAAATTAAACTGTTCTGGGGACATTCTGATGTACTGGAAGTCAATAATTTAAACTCTTAGAATGGTGTCTGTCACGATTTTGTCTTGTGTCAGCTAGCACAGGACTGGGGCCATTTCCAAGGGCAGTTTGTGCTGCTGCCTTGTTTTGGAGGCTAGTATACTTTAATGGCTTGGACACAGCCACTTCCATTGCAGTTTGGCTTCTATACCACAACGTTCTTCATCAAGTTTTAAATATTTTTAGTTATTATCAATTGCAGCTTACAAAAGTTTGTGTTGTTTAACAGCTAAAATAGACAAAAAATTAGGTCTCACAAAGAAAACTCGAGATATTCAAACCTCTTATAGTTGACAAGTTTTCTGCAAGTGACTGAATTGCACACCTGCCATCTCACAGAGCAATTAGGTGTGCCCAGGGCTACAGGTGTAAATCTGGATTTTCATGTTATGCCTATTAGCAAGGAGTATATCTCTGCTGTGATCCCAATAATCCCTGTGGATGACAGACATGTTGCTTAAAACGGGAGGCAATCTTACTGAAAAGACAAGGTGACATGAGCTAGACTTCAGACACTGTCAGGGGTTAGATTAGACGAATATTGCAAGTCAAGAATCTGAAAAATAGAGTGCACATGCAAAGACTTTAGTTGAAACGACTTGCCCAGCATCTCTGATTCCCTTAGGCAGTATTCTGCTGCCCTGACCATGAAGCTCTACTTTTTCCTTCTGTCCATGTTGTTGTTGTTTCTCATTGAAAGTCTGCAGGAAAGGAGGCAGACATCAATCTCTCCCACTACACGCTGACTGTTTTCCAGAGAGCAGCTTGTCACCCTGTGAGGCAGGGTGAATGACAGCATGACACTTATTGGGATACAAAAGCAAAATTCCCCAAAGCTGTACACCTCTTGCCTGTAACATAACACCTTAAAATGTAAACTATATTAATTTTTTTTTTTTTTTTGTACTAAAAGAAGACCGTATCTTAAATGAAAACTTCCCCTCTTGGCCACCTGTAATCCACAGCCTTTGTTGCTATGCTCCACCCACTTTAGTTCTTCATCATTAGATATTCCTTAGATTTACCAAGTTAAACATAATAAAGCAGTCTGAATATCAGCATTAGTTTGAGAAATATAGTACGATGATTTCTGTGTCTATGGTAGTAACTATAGTATGTCCTTTGGGCTAGTTCTAGTCCCTGTTAAGAAAGGAGTCAGCAGTGTAACATGGAGGGTTTCGAACTGTATCTAAATCTTTATGTTGCTTCCGTTGTTTTCTTCTGCACACAAAGACCTTAGTGTTGCTTTTCCTAAGTTTGGCACTTTGATACTAAGTAGATAAGCAAACCATCCTAATTCTTCCTCCTCTGTGGCCATCAGCTGAACCTGAAAGGGAGAGCAAGACAGGCCCCAGTTCAGCTGCCTAGTGCTTATTTAATTTGAATAAGTTACTCTTTGCTTAAGTAGTCTATTTATCATTGAATCTTTGTACACAGTTAAAGTGTCACTGCGAGAATATGTGGTTTCTGGACTGTACCAGGCTGATTAGCATTGCGCATGTTTATGTACTGCAAAAAAAGAAACAGGAAACAGGCAGAGCCCAAATGATATAACAGTCATATGTCTCCTTGTAACAACGTTCTTCCTAACAGTGACATAAAAGCCTTGCTGTGTTTGGTATGGTTGAAACTGATAGCATAAATTAACTTGCCACTGGGTATCCTAGGTGTTTTCTGAGTCTTTGGATTAAATATACTCTTTTCTTCAGAATAGAAGTGTGAATTAATATTTTCTTACTAAAGGCTTTCTCTGCTTCAAAGATTAGTCTCATTTTTATGAATTGTTATATACTGTCTTATTTAGTTCTCAGGCTCAGTTGTATTGTTATGTAGAGGCTTTGAAATTTCTAAAATGCAAAACTCTCCATCTACTGGAAATAAAATTAGTGGGGGGTTAATGTACCTTAGCTATTTTAAAAATGTTTGAGATATGAAATTAAAGGTCTTTACATAGACTGAAAAAAACCCCACAGTTAAGTTAAAGGCCATTTAAGAGAGAGATAAAAAATAAACTAATCTGAAAAAGCCAGATCAGGATTTATTGTGAAACAGATACCCGCTGGGTAAGCATCTAGTGACAGCTTGCAAACAGATACTAGGGAAAGGTCATGTCATTGGAAGAGACCAGGATAAAGTGACAGTAAATTACAGTGCGTATTCTTTGTATAACCAAGGTTTAAACAGGCAAAATTAGCTCAGATATCTGTGGAGCCTGCTAAGCCTTGCTAACTGTCTTCAACTGTGTGGATGTGCCCTTATAGGAGAGGAAAGGATAAACTGTCAATCCACATGGACTGTTGCTGAGTCTCGAAAGTCCACTCCTCCCCAGCCATCTTTTTCTTGCTTGATTTGATTTTTCTAACAACAATTGCAATCTTAGCACCAAATCACCAGCCAGGCAGTCTTTAGGTGACTTTAGGGTGGTGAGGCACTGAAGCAGGTTGCCCAGGGAAGTTGTGGATGCCCCATCCCTGGAGGTGTTCAAGGCCAGGCAGGATGTGGCCCTGGGCAACCTGATCTAGTGGGTGTCATCCCATAGCAGGGGTGTTTGATGATCTTTAAGGTCCCTTCCAACTCAAGCCACTCTATGATTCTATGACTTGGTGGGGTCTCTGATATCTAATATGTTAAGAAAAAAAAAATCTCAGACTTTTGACTAACTAGAAGAAAGGCTTAAAAAACTATACCAACATATGAAGGTATTTGTGGCTGTTCACTGAAAATTTTTTAGGTCTGAACAGAGAGGTAATCTGTGGTATAAATTTGAAAATTGTTTATACTGTATATTATAGCAAAATAGTTGGTCTGTGAACACAGCTCTCTGATAAATTTGAACTGGGAAATCCTAGACTTCTATTGTGCATCCTGCAAAAGTATCGCTGAGACTCACTGGCAGCATTAAGTTTATCTTTGAATGTTTGCTGTCACTGAGAGTAACCTAAGTAATCTGCTGCTGCATTAAATAACTTCAGTCTTTGTAGCACAGATTGAGCTCACTAGTGGACTGCAGTGTCCCTTTGCAGCACGGCTTTCAATTATCTCACTGTGACACTCCAGCAGTCCTAGGTCTGCAGATACAGCATTTAAGAAGTTCCTTACCATGCTGACCATGGTACAGCCATATGCACAGTACTCTCGTGGAAGCCCCAGGATTGCATGTGCAGCACTTTTGTTGTGTTGCAGAAGCAATTTGGTTTTGGCTTCTTGGCAGTCTCTCTGCAGAAAGGGATTTTTCTGCCAGTAAAGACATCTCTTTAATAAGAGACTGAATAGTTTCACATCTGAGATAATAACACCTACACACTGCAGAGCAGTGTTGGGAGTGAAAGATTTTTTGGTGGACTAGATATGTCTCTAATCTAGCAGTTTTTTTTCAAAATTTCAGACCCTGACTACCTCATGACCATGAAGCAATGCCCCAAGAGACTTACTGAACAGCCATAATTTTTTTTTTTAAAGTAATTAAAGTCTGTTTTAAAATTTGTTTTCTGGTTTCTGAGACTCAAGAGTGCACCTGGATAATATCTGGAATCTCTTTTAAGCTTTGAAGGCTAAACAATTCCAAGACATTTGCAACAACACAAACTGTAGCACACAGCTTTTGTATCACTCATGTCTTGAGGCAGAAGATGGGGAATCCTCAGTCAAAACCCTGTCAACAAACTTTTGATTTGCAGCATACTACATTGCTACACCATCAGTGCTGAGCATAAGATTTGTCTTTTCCCCAGATGCGTGGCTGTTAAGAGGCAAGCTTTTTTCTTGATGTGATGCTTGGATTACTTTGTGGTGAAACATATACAGACTGAGGCTACTTCCATTGTTGTCAGCAATTCTGGAAGTTTTAAAGTCTTTCTGGGATGAAGTGATGGGATGGAGTGATGCCATCAGTTTACTTCTTAGTTTGTCATTGATTCTTGGTTTTGTTTTATGAATTCTTGCCGATCTGCAAAATGAAGAACAATTAGTCTTTCCAACTGTTTCTTTTACTTGGTGCAGATTTAACCACGATGTCCTAACTTAGACAAGAACCACCACATGGGTTTCTGGATTGTATCCCACCCATGTGATAGCTAGACCCAGAGCTATTGAGATAGCTGTGTGCATTCAATCTAAAGTATCCACAGGACATCTAATATTTTTACAGGTGTGTTACAATAACATTTTTTAACTGGCAATCTCTTCAAAAGACCAAAAATTGAAGCACATATCCTGTCCTTTGATTCCTAGCGGGGTCTTCCCCACAAAAATGAAGTGTCCGTATGTATGGAGGATACAGAGGAAGCTCTTCTTCCTGATGCTGATAATGAGAAGAGATGTATTTCCTCTCTGAAAATAAACTGGATCTTGCAAAGATGTTTGGCTATTGGTAGCATATTACATTTCTTATTTGTGGTAAAACCAAAATATATTTGGTTATTTTATCTGAGAGAACCAGGGTGAAGAGGAGAGTTAAATATAATTGGTTTTAAATTATAACAATCTGTTCAGAAACAGATGAAAATAAATCATAATTTCCTGGTCTAGCTTTTTTTTTTTCTTTTGACATGAGCAGAAAAAAAGGAAATGAAGTGGAAATAGCACCACCACCACAGAATAATCAATTTCTGTCTGAGAACTGAGATGACCATCTTCTTTTGGATAACACAGGACAAAGGCATAAAATTCATGAAGGCACAAAAAGCAAGAATAGATTACAAGGAAAAGGAATACATCAATAGAATACACCCAGACAACATGGAAAATGACAAGATCGCTTGCCTGTACCTAAAATTTACTAAAAATTTAAGAAGCTGCTTAAGATTCAAAAAGCACTCTGTCTTTTTGTTAGAGAAAATATTTTCCAAATAGATTTGTATTATCTTTGAAACTTATTGAAAAGTTAACTTTTCTGCAAGAAAAAACAATCCTCTATTTTGTTACTATGCTACCCATGAACAGTGTAATAAAAGGTTTGAGATAAATAAGCTGTTAATGATTTTATGCACTAAAAAGGCAGAATACCTCTATATGAACCATTTAGAGCAGCAATTTTAAATTTTATATTTGTTTTGTATAACTATAAAAACAAGCCAATGTGTTTCATGTTAGATATCTTTTGCTAGCAATGGAAGAACCGTTATTCTTCAAAATAAGTGCTTCTTTCAGTTTCTCCAAATTGCTCTATAAGCTAAAATGTACACGATAGGCACAGAATTGTTTCCTCTAAAATCCTAAGATTATTCCATATTTATAAAAAGGATTGTGAAAGAAAAGTGACTGTTGATAGAAAAATAGCACAAAATGACATGAAAGATTTGAGGTAAACCATCTCCAGCATTACAGATACAAGCTCTAGTAGCTGGAGGCTGAGAAAATAGGAACTGTTGTACATCAACAGATAAAGACAACACTGATTAATGAAACAAAATATTCTTTTCTCATTTAATAATTGTTTTTCATTTAAGAACGTGTGGCAGCCTCATTTTGTTTTACATAAAACAACTGGCAGCCAGTGACATAGCCATGCTTACAGATGGCACTTTGGTGTTGTGCATATTACTGCTTATGTGTGAGAATCAGGAAGAGTGGGTGAAGGAATGGCAAGATACAAAGATATCACCCACAGTAGAAAAGACATTGCAGCAGAAAATGGATTATTTTCACCTCCAGTTCCCTTTCATTTCTATGGTTGTTTAGGGAAAGGACAATAAATTTGAAGTCTGGGAGAGGGCAAGGCAAGGTTGCACAATTAAGGTCACAGAAAAAAACTTTAAAACTAGTAACTGAGGGAGTTTTCTACTGCCTTATCTCCCCTTATTTCAATTTGTAGATATTAGCATTATCCCTTTAGGAAATGTGAAGATGACTGAATGTGTATTTTGTTTCTGGTGAAGAATTTTTTTAGCTGACAGATGCCAACACAGACCTCTCTTATTTATTTATTTATTTATTTATTTATTGTAATTATTTCTTATATGCATTCCTGTCATAGTTTTGGTACCACCCTAAAACTAAAAGGTAATGAATAAGAAGGAAAACTTCTGCCGCACAACATGCAATATGTATAAAATGTAAATTTTGCTCTTGTCTGTATATATCCTTTCCACTACAGCCATCTTTGTATTTTAAGGATATTTAATGTGTGGGCCAATTCTACCTCTACTAAAAAAAGAACACACTAGATGGAGGGAGAATTCTGACACCTTTCTTGCTAGCCTGTACCTCTCTTCTCTTCGTGATCCAAGTGTTAATGATTATTTTTACCATATAAGGGCATATTCTGTCTCTTTTGCTTTATGGCTCCCTTTTTTATTCCCACTTAGTATGGAAGCATCTGTTCCTGCCTCCATGGATTGTAACCTCTCAGACTCCTAGCTGCAACCATGGGAGCATAACAGAGGGGCTTCGGTGAGCTGCTCTGCAAGAAGACTTGTCAGTATGAGCTAGCTGTGATTCATCAAGGCAACCTGGAATCAGGGACAAGCAGCAAGTGGCTTTCAAGAAGATTTACTCAGCAGAAGGAGCACATTTGTGTTGGGAAGGCCCATCTGAGGTCATGCACCTGTGACTGCTGAACACCAGAGAGGAGATGTTTTCCCTGTTGTTCCCCAGCTTAATCTGCTTTTATCATTCTTATTACAGAAGTCATCCATCTTAGCTTCCAAACACTCCATAAAAAATAGAGAGACGGGTAATCAGGGAAGTTTTAGATACCTTGTAAATAGAAGGTATGTAGTTGTTGTAGTCTATGCTGTGTGTTATAGTCTGACTTAAAGAAGGAAGCAGGTCTTGGAATCACAGAGCTGCATTTTTTTTTAGACCTACTTAACTTGTAGTGCTTTTTGTTTCTCTCTTTTTTTTTTTTTTTTTTTTTCTGTCATGGCTCACTTAAAAATTCATGAGCAACAGTTATTTACATTGTAGTTTTGTGCAAGTTTTTATTACCAATAGTAATGAGAGTCTCCACACAGGTAAGTCCCTATCTTGTCTCACTGGATTCCTAGTAGGAGAGAGAAGCCACGGTTTGTTAGACTGAGGGCTTTAAAAGCTAAATCTCTGTCTAGATGATGATGAGGAGACAGTGCGGTGAACATAAGACAGAGAGAGCTGAAGTGGTCATGGGCAGGGATGGCCATGCTTCAGTGAAGCTCAGTGGGGAAGTAAAGCATGTGTTAGCCCAATGAGATGCAAGCTGCAGTGCTCTGGGAGGCAGAAGATAATGGCCTAGGGAAGGAATTTTAGCAGATTAAACAACAAAACTACTTTAACTTTGGAAATGTTATGAAGAAGAAAACGTTAGGGTTTAGTTAGAGCTGGGTTTGTGGAGATGAGGTGGGTTTTCTCTCAGAGTGAGAGTGGTAAAATTAGCTGCTGGTTGTACTGTGGGATGAAACTGGGATCAGTGGGAATGCAAAATCTGGATCAAAGTGAATGCCATCCTCTGGTGTACAGTCTCCTGGGCACCTATCCCAAGAAGCTTGGTGAATTTTTAAATTTTACCTTTACAGAATTCATATAATTATGTTCCTTGTCTCTGACCAGTAAGTCAGGTAGTGTGAGGAAACCTGCGTTCCTACACTCCAAGCAGCAACCTGTATAAACTGCCAAAATTAAACAGAAAACTGGAAACTGCCTTGAAACTCAGCATAGATTTCCTTCTTGTTCTTGCTGATCTGGACTCTCACTGTGCCTTACTGCATGTAGGACCAATGAGATGCTGCATCAAACTATGAGTGTGACCAAAGCTTCAGACCAGAAGCTCCATGGTTCAGAAAAAAAATGCTCTCATGAATTCTGCATCTAACATATATATATATATATATTTAACAAACCAGCCCTTGCTGACATTGAAATCACCTCTAATCTCAATCAGATGCAGTAATTCTTGATTTGTAGTGTGACAGTACAGGATATAGTAATGGTGGCAAAGCTGTCATGGGAAACAGATCAGTAAATGGGTTTTCCAGCTGAAGAACGATTCTCCACCTGTGATTCACCTAAGAATGTATATGTTTACTGTGTTAGTCTCTGAATATGGTTTGAACACACAGAGCGAGGAAAGGGTCAAGCTGTGACTTAGATCCCTGTGTTTACGGCTGCACTTAGCACCCTGTTAATTATTGTCATAATGTACTGCAGTTTGTCACACTGGGCCTCCAAGCCATTTCCTTCAAGGATTTTTAATAGACGGGAAATGGAAACAGTGGATGATACTCAGGCAGGATCAAATATAAAGTGAATAACATCTCTGGCTTGCTGGAAGGGAAGCTGGAGCACAATAGTCTAAATGACAGTGTGACTGCAAAACATTCTGAGCTGCCAAGTAAGGACAATGAACTACCTTTCTGGTTTTCAGGAGGAGAAGCTATAAAGCCTCACCAAAATGTCTGAATGATAAGCAGGAGAAACCCTGGAGAATTTGTGCACTCTACCTGACTGGTAGAAGCTTTCATCAGATTTATGCCCAACCTGCTTCTGGTTTGGTTTTCCCTTTCTTTTTTGCTAAGGATACTACAACCACTGGGATCTTCTGGCTATGTCTATGCTGCTATAGAATTGAAGGAAAACAGGAGGTTTTGGAGACTGGGAAGAGGAGGTATTCCCAAATGTGTAAGAAGAATGCTTTTTTTCTCACTGTTGCTGGCTAAGCTGTATTTCAAGCTTGAGAGAGAGAGAGATGGAGATGTGTACTGGTGAATTAGAGGGTTTGGTTTTGGCTTGTCTTGGCCCATATCAGACCTACTGAGACTGCATGAAGGTTAATTTGGGATTATGTTAAAACGCTGTGTTAGAGCGTGACCTTTTCCTCTGGGAGGTGCTCTGGAATCAGCCCTGTGCCTACATTCACATATGAATTTGTGGGTAAGGAATGGGGATGAAAGATAATTGTGGGCTTGAGCACAGGATCAGATCCCACTTTGCTAACAGAGAGTGCACACGTAGCATCACTTAACTGGCTCTAATTCCATAGGAAGACAGTTGTCTGTGGGTTGCCTGCTTTTGAGAACAGTTTAGTTTGCTTTAAAAACATTGACAGAGGTAACTAAATTATCTCCTGTAACCTTCCGTTCCCAATATTTTCATGAGAATTTGATTTAAATAGATCTAGCAGCTCCAAGGCAAGAAATAGTCCATGTGCCCACAGAAGCTGACAAAAATTAATATGAGAGACTATAGACAGATGCCCCCAAGAAAGCAAATGTTATTTAGTAGAATGACTGTGGATTGTCAGGGCACAAATGCCTGTCACATATTTGAAATTTCTCTGACTGTGAGTAACAAAATGAAGATACTTGTTACTGAGACATATAGTTGCTGGATCCCAAATAAAAGTGTGAAAGGTCTTGACAACACACTTTTGCTGCCAAGCCGGTTCATTCTTTTAATAGACTCATATTTTGCTCAGAGACTCATAGGAAGCTAGAAATGAGCAGTCTCTTTGCTATGATACCGTTTCAGCATAAAATGCAGATGAGTGTAACTTCCTATTAAACTTTAATGCTATGTTATATAGAGTTTTTTTCCCCTCACATCTTAATTGCACTCGTTGTGCTTTGAAACTGCCTTATATTGGTATAATAGAATTAATGTGAGTGTAGCATCTAATGTCATCTCTTAACATCATTAGGTGGTTATACATGCTTTTTTAGTAGACAGGTACTCATTTCTGTATTGCTTATTCAGGGATGCATTAGGGAGGTTGCACAGATGTGCAGTATCAAGCCATGAGCAGGGTGTGCCAAGTCAGGCAGCATTAGAAGAAAGTCATAGTCCCCTAAATGACTTATTTTTCTGCCCCTTCACTCTTATTAAATCTATGACTATCATTGCCGCAATTTTTTTCGTAACTCCATGACAAGTGAATTCACGGTACTTTTTGGGATACTTGTGGAAGTTACCCCTATTTTACAGAGGAAGAGCTTAAATGATCTTACAAAGGTCACAGTGCATATCAGCTGCTGTTTTTATTTCTGTCTCACTTTTTCCTCTTGTTTAAGGGAAAAGTTCACGTGAAACTTTTCCCTTCATAGTCTTATGTTTGTGGAAGTTGTGCGTTATTCTGCTGTGTTGGCCTGAAAGCTTGATAAAAAGCTTGCTGCAGAAAACACCTTTGAGAGTATAAATCACATCGGAACGAGCACTTCAGCAGACGGAAGCCAGGTGAACACATACAACATTTTCTGTTATCATAGAACATCCTGAGTTGGAAGGGACCCACAAGGATTGCTGAGTCCAGCTCCCAGCTCTGCACAGGACCACCCAGAAATCAGACCATGTGTCTGAGAACTTTGTCCAAATGCTTCTTGAACCCCAACAGGCTCAGGGCCGTGACCACTGCCCTGGGGAACCTGTTCCAGTGCCTGACCACCTGCTCGGTGAAGAAACTTTTCCTTACATCCAGCCCGAACCTCCCCTGTCACAGCTTCATTCCGTTCCCTTGGGTCCTGGCTCTGGTCTCCAGAGAGAAGAGATCAGCGCCTGCCCCTCCGCTCCCCTCGTGAGGAAGCTGCAGGCCGCCATGAGGCCTCCCCTCAGTCTCCTCTTCTCTGGTCTGAACAAACCAAGTGACCTCAGCCGCTCCTCATACTTCTTCCCCTCCAGACCCTTCACCATCTTTGTAGCCCTCCTTTGGGCACTCTCTAATAGTTTCATGTCCTTCTTATACTGTGGTGCCCAAAACCGCACGCAGTACTCGAGGTGAGGCCGCACCAGCGCAGAGCAGAGCGGGACAATCCCTTCCCTCGACCGGCTGGCAGTGCTGTGCCTGATGCACCCCAGGGTATGGTTGGCCCTCCTGGCTGCCAGGGCACGCTGCTGGCTCATATTCAGCTTGTCATCAACCAGAACCCCCAGATCCCTTTCCGTGGTGCTGCTCTCTGGCCTCTCATCCCCCAGTCTGTACGGATAGCCAGGGTTGCCCCATCCCAGAAGCAGAATCCAGCACTTGCTCTTTTTAAACTTCATGCAGTTGGTGATTGCCCAGCTCTCTAATTTGTCAAGGTCTCTCTGCAAGGCCTCTCTACACTCAAGGGAGCCAACAGCTCCTTCCAATTTAATATCACCTGCAAACTTACTCAATACACCTTCTAGTCCTATATCCAAGTCATTTGTGAAAACATTGAAGAGAACTGGCCCTAGAATGGAGGAACCTGTGACTGGCTGCCAGTGTGATGTAACCCCATTTACTATAACCATTTGAGCCTAACTATTGCACTTTGATCCTGATATTGACATATACATATATAATTATATTATAATTGACATTTCAACAGATCCAGTCCACAGAGTTTCTGCCCAGTGAGAGAGCTCTGTTTTTCCAGAGCATACAACTGTCTTTCACTAGCCAGCTGCAGAAAGATGTGCAGCTTTTTCGCCCCCATGTCATCTCTGGCCAAAAGTAACTTGGTCTTCCTTCATCGTGCCTCTCTATACTTGGATACTCTGGAAAGACATAACATGACTGTTGTCTAACTTTCTGTCAAACATGAATGATGAAATTTACACTTTACAAGCTTCTGATTTTTTGACGTAAAGTTGATTTTTTGATTTGTATTTCTAAGGTATCTAACCCAGAATTTGTGAACACTTACATCAATGCAAGTTTTTAACTAAATCAAACAAGATAAATACTTGTATTTGAAAATATGTATTTTAGAAGGACAGAATACAGGCTGTTATCTCTTTGCTATGATTAAATAAATTGTAACTAGTTAACTGGTAAAACTTGAATGTAGCTTAAACAATAATTACTTTTCTTTGTTTAAAGTGTGTACCATATACAGCAAAATCATTTGAAACAATTTTCAACAATTGTAACATAGTTGTATTTACTTTTAAAAATATTGCTATTGATCCATTTATTTAATAAAAATCTAGTAAAAAGAAGTATCAGGAGAAAAAAATAATTTTATAATTGAAACTCCATTTTTTTCACTGTAAAAGTCACTTGTTGTTTTCAGAATCCCTCAATTGTCTAGAAGAATATATATGACTTAAAGATGACGATGTATAAATTAAAGATGTTGACAATAATTTTAGTGACGTCTATTTACTTAATTGATTTCAGCCATGTTGCCTTAAAAAACTGACAATAAGACAGCTAAGAAATGCTTTTATTGATCAATACACCTCAAGCAGAGAGGAAGATACAGGAGCTTACTTACATGTTAAATTATAGGATTTGTGTTTAGCAACTGAAACAATTAAAAATGAAAACATGAAAAAAAAAAAGATTCAGTGTGGACCAATCAGAAATATCATTGTACTTTATAGAGGTCAACCTGAAATGTTTAGTTCCACTAGAAACAAATGTTTCTTTACAGTGTTTGACTGTTTAATCCCATTTTTACTCCTAAAAGTCTCAGTTAAGAAGAAAAAGTCTGATTAGAAAGTGAAAACTAAAAATACACTGTATAACAATACACAAAACATGCTTTGACTTTATCCTTTTCTATTTTTTTTTTTTTCCCTACATTTCTCATTTTCTTGAATGGAAACTGAATTTCTAAACACTTCTAGAAATTATATTTTGGGGCAAATTTACAAGTTTGCCAAAATAGATATTCCTTGCAGGAATCTGTTCTCTTTCTTTTGCTTTTCAGTCATATATACTGTTACAGTACTACTTGTTTTCATGTGTTTACAAGCCAATGAAGCCAAAATGCACGAGTAGAAACTGAAAGGGGAAAGTGGTGACAGCAGGAAACTTGCCATGGTGTTCTTACCATGTGTCTCATTGCAAAGAGAAACACACAAAAACTGTGTTTCAAGCGAAGGTATCTCTGACGGGGGAAAGAAGCAATTAAGAAGTACAAGGGAGCTGATTTTCTTTCAACTAAGGAGGAGAATTTGTTTTTTTAAGCAAGCATATAGGATTACAAAGCAATTTATCGAAATGTTTCAGCTCTCAGTAGCCTTGGTGCAGTGTTGGGGTTACAATACCAGAATGCAGTAGTTGAAAATACCACTGCAGCTTGGAGAAATGCTCCAAGGAGTGCTCTCAGCAATGATTGGACCAGCAACAAGTGAATTTAATCGTCTCCAGTTACATAGGTAATTTACTAAGAACAGTCAATACACATAGGCTACCCTCTTAGTGCTCTGCAGCTATGTTTGGCTACAACCTGTATTGCAAACGTTAGGCAGTTTGCACTGATTTCAATGAGAATTTGTCTAGCTCTCAGGGTCCTGGATCAAATAATTTTCCAAGAACTCAAATAAGCCATTGCTATTGAAGTTAATTTCAGCAGAACAATGTTTGAACTTCCCCACACACCCATGCATACACTTATATGTATCCAACCACCTTCCTGTGCTAATATTCTCTTTCTCTAATGCTGAATACTCTACTGCTCTAATTCTGCTCTATGCCAGTTTGATAGGAAGAGTCTCTGCTCTGCCACTTTTACATCATCTGAAAATGAAGGAGTTATAACCTAAATTCCATAAATTCAATTATATTATTATCAAAGTAATTTAAGGCAGAAGAATGTCAGCATATGTTAATTTTCTGCCACGTGGCTAGTCATAGCATATTTGAGATTTTAACATAACAACTCCCCCCCCCCCCCCAAAAAAAAAAAAACAAACGTTAACACCAAATTATGGTTGCACTTGGACTTGTTTTCTCTTTTAGCATTTCATTTTTTCTTCCATGAATGTCTGTCTGTGTACCTCCACACATGACTTGTGAAGGAGGTCTCTCCCTTCTCAGAGGCATCTGCTCATGAGGGGGAGTGCTGTGCCATTTGACCCAGACAAACTGACTAAGCCCCCATCTTCTCCTTTAGGGTTGCATCTGTGGTGTTATCTGCTGTGTGGATTTATTCTTTATGGAGAGACTGTGACTGAGTGATGTCTCCATGAAGCAGTATTACCAGAAAACGTATAGTGCACTGCTGTACGTAGGTCCCACTCCAGGGAGATCTCTGGAAATCTTCAGTGTGGGTTTAAAAACTGTGGCAGACAAATTCTTTGCTGTTTGATAAATAGGTGAAGATGGTATTTATTTGAGGGAATCTAGCTGAATTTTATGCAAGATTAATCTTGATATCCTTCTCCTGTGAGTTTTATCTGTATATAGGTCAAAAGCTTGAATCTGCGACATACTGTATAACAACCCACCCTGATCTTTGCCTAAATTGTGATGTGGAAAGAGACACAGCACCTGATCATTCAGTCCCTCTTACTATTAGTGATTTTCTGTAACGTCACCCAAAAATATTGAACTGATTGATCATTGTATATTAATAGATGAACCTTCTATTCAAGTCTCACACACTCAGCTCATGGAAGATTAGCAGATATCAAAGCCAAACAAACAAACAAACAAACAAAAACAGAATAGAGGAAATCTCTGATTTGTTTGAGACACCCTTGGAAAAAATTGCTTGGAAAGATATACTGACCATAATACTTACTCATATAATGCTAATATTGGACTGGACTAATATTTACTCAAGTCACTAGTGGGGTTCCCCAGGGCTCCATTTCAGGGACAGTTCTCTTCAATGTTTTCATAAATGACTTGGATGTAGAATTAGAAGGTATACTGAGTAAATTTGCTGATGATATTAAATTGGAAGGAGCTGTTGACTCCCTTGAGGGTAGAGAGGCCTTGCAGAGAGACCATGCAGAGGACTTGATGCACAACCACCTGTATTCTTGCTTCTCTTTTTAGTTATTCTAAAGATTTTAAAGCTTGAGTGATTTCATCTGTTTGTCCCAAACCACATCATATTCCCATATGTGCCATGCGACACACAGAAAACTTACTTAAGGTGGTACTGTGTTAGGCATGTCCATGATGTGTCCCTCAGCTACAGCCAATACAAATGGCCTGCCTCCCACCATGTGCCTTACCTGTTTTACAATCCAGAGTGCTAAACAATTACATTCTCTGTAGACACAGGAGACTTGATATATACTAAGCTGCAGATTGCACTCTGACTTTATTGATTTTTTATTAAGCTGTGACAACTACCAAGACATTAGTGTTGGGCTTTACTAGCTTTTTTTCTTTTTTTTTTTTTCTGTTCAATTTTCTTGTTTTATTTTATTTGTATAATGAATATTAATCTTCTAACCTAACTGGTTTTATTGATTTTTACATTACTTATTTAAAACATTTGTATGCATAAATAGCAGGTATTTTAAATGTTTTGCCTGTGAACAGAGATTGTAATAAATACAGAACATAATGAAAAGCAATGCTTAATAAAAGGAAAAGAACTCAAGTCTAACAAAGTTATGTTTGTGGAAAAATAAAATCTGAGCATAGGTTGAGCATTTCAGCAATCTGGAATATGAGAAGGCAGACTGGCTTAAAGACAGACAGGACGAGGCTCTTGCTTTTCTCTGGTCTGATACTTGAATGTACTCTCTAAATTCCCATCATCACAAATCCTAATAATATTGTTGCTTTTTGTTAGTTAGTTAGTTTGTTTTTTTTTCACTGTGAGATTGATGTCCACCCAGCTGTGGCCCCTTTATCATCCAGTTCAGAGATCTGTGGGAATACACCTCAGGTCTATTCCTCCCTGTGAGCCCAAGGACTCCCAAGGTTAACCAGCAACTGGGCAAGAGCTGATGCTCAGCTGGATTATATTCCAGAACGAATCTCCAGAACTGGCAGGAAGGGAGCATTCCTGGACTACCCCTGCTTAGACAGACCTGGTAAAACTTTCATTGAAAACTGAAGGTACATGAAGATTTTGTGTGTTTTTTTTTTTTTTTTTTTTTTTTGTTGTTTT